>CAUJRU010000189.1:1055922-1278011 GCA_963277665.1 Viscum album
GCTTGTGTGTATGTGTGTACTAGCACCTCAACAAAGCGATGTGACTTTTTTTCCAATTATATTTTACATGGACAGTAATAAGGATTGATTTAATAAATTTAATATTTAAAAAAATATATGATATAAAAATTATTATGTAATGGCTAATTATTCTTTATCATTCTTTTATTCCAAATGTCGAAAAATGAAAACAACTTTTATGCATACATACTGCATATAGACTCCATGAACGATGTAAATTAATGGGGGAGAGGGAGGTGAAGAGATCACATTGATTAAGGGGAGAGTTTTGAAATTAATTAAGGGGGGGTTAATGGGAAGTTTAAGGGAGTTGAAAGGTTAGGAGTTCGTGTGGCCCCAACCTCACATTATCCTCTCATGGGAGGTTATGTGGGTGTGGGACCCACCTATTACTTCCCCTTGTCGGATATAACAAACATATTTAAATAAAATTGTGTACGAAAATTTTATTTATTTTATTCTAAACCCCCAAAAATTAACTCTCAAGCCTCATAAAATGCAACTTCGTTAAAGGTCCCCATAAGAGAATACCAGCGCTATGAGTTCATCAGTGTCCTTGGATTTCAATTCCAAATACTGGTTCAGAATATAGAAAAAACCCCACGTATGTTTACTGAACGTATCCAAAAAATACATCAGAAATTGATTCCAGGAACACCAGGACTCGGAATCAAGTGCCGTCAAAAACCGCAGATTCGTAAAATTCCAATGTATTTAATAAAAAAATTTCCTTGAAATTTTTGGGTCTTTACATTACTCTCACCTTATGGATTTACATCCTCTTAATGACAAAATATTCACTAAGGAAACAAAAGAGGGTACTGAGCATTAATCTGAGCCTCCCGTTCCCATGTGCTCACTTTGAGGTTCCTGTGCTGCCATCGTACGTGCACTAGAGGATTCGACCGTCCATGTAGGAACCGCTATTGTTGATCATCGATCTCCAATAAGTCCTTCATGAATGTCTCCCTATCATCAATTTCCAGGGACCTATGATCAATGTTTTGGGACGGGACATGCACGTATCTCCTCTACTAAG
Source organism: Viscum album (assembly GCA_963277665.1). Lineage (NCBI taxonomy): Eukaryota > Viridiplantae > Streptophyta > Magnoliopsida > Santalales > Viscaceae > Viscum > Viscum album. The sequence continues at coordinate 1,056,983 of CAUJRU010000189.1, forward strand.
ATACGTTGAAGACGTCATGCACCCGGTGCAACTGAGGTGGAAGAACCCGGCGGTAAGCCACCTCGCCTACTCTGCTGAGGACCTGGAAAGGACTGATGAAATGAGGAGATAACTTTCCGCCTCGGCCAAGTATCTGTAGAACTCATCGAGGTGAGATACATAAGAAAATGTGGTCACCATCCTCGAACTCCAGTGGTCTCCGTCTCCTATCAGCATAGGACTTATTTCTACTCTGTGCAGTCTTTATCCTCTCTTGGATGATTTGCACCTTCTCCATCATAGACTGAACCATCTCTGGTCCTACAAGTGCTAACTTCCCAGGGTCAGTCCAGCATAGAGGTGATCTACAAGGTCGTCTATAGAGTGCCTCGTATGGTGCCATCCCAATTGTGGAGTGGTATCTGTTTTTGTACGCAAACTCCACCAAGGGTAAGTGATCCTCCCTACCGTGACCAAAGTCAAGGACACATGCACGGTGCATATCCACGAGATTCTGAATGGTCCTCTCAGTATGACCGTCCGTCTAAGGATGGAAGGCGGTGCTCAGACGTAGCTACATCCCAAAATCCTCCTATAACCCCTTCCATAGTCAGGAATTTAAACGATAATCACGATCGGAAATGATAGAAAATGGAACACCATGAATCTGTACAATCTTATGAATAATGAGGTGTCCCAAGATCTCTATTGAGCCCTACTCTCTGATTAGTAGAAAGTGGGCTGACATGGTGAGTCGGTCTACGATCACCCAGATAGAGTCGTGTCCTCTAGATGTACGTGGAAGCCCCATCACTAAATCCATAGATATCACATCCCACTTCCACTTTGGAACCTCTAAGCGCTATACCTAGCCTACTGGTACCTGGTGTTCAACCTTCACTTGTGGAAAAGCGAGACATCGTGAAACGAAATCTACTACAACCTTCTTTATACCCAGCCCCCAGTGCTGTCGTCTAAGGTCTTGATACATCTTATCCACTTCTGGATGTACCGCTAGAGGGGAAGTGTGGAACTCCCTAAGAACCTCCTCCTCTAGTGAAATAGGTACCATGGTACGTCCCCTGAAGAGGATGACGTTCTCCCCTACTTTAGAAAATCAATCATGTGCCTTCCCTGAGGATATCTGAGAATGTCACATCTCATTGTCAACATCCCCACATTGTGCCTCTATGACTCACTGAAGAAGAGGAGGATTGACTGTGAGAGATTGAAGAAAAGTTTCTCCATCAATATTCACAAAGGATATATGCAATGCAGTTAGCTGCACCGTCGCCTCTCCTAGCAGCTAAATTCCTGATCTCCTACCGAGAGCATCGGCTACAATGTTCCCCTTCCCAGGAGTATAGAATATCTACAAGTCATAGCCCTAGAGGAACTCGAGCCATCACCACTATATCAGGTTCAGGTCCTTTTTGGAGAAGATGTACCTGAGTCTCTGGTTGTCAGACTAGAAAATAAAGTGCTCTCCCATTAGATAGTGTTGCCACATCTTCAGGGAGAAGACCACTACTACTAACTCCAGGTTATGGGTACCATAGTTCTTCTCATGCTACCTCAACTACCATGAACCATAGGCAATAACTGCTCGCCCCTGCATCAGTACACACCCGAGTCCAGTCCATGATGCGTCGTAGTAAACTATGTACCCAACGCCCTCCTCTGGTAGCCTCAAGATGGGTGCACTGGTCAACCTCTACCTTAGCTCCAGAAAGCTCTACTGGCATTTCACTTACCACAAGAAGGGTTTCCACTTATTCGTCAAAGCTGAAAGCGGTTCTATAACTCTAGAGATTTCCGGCACAAATCTTCGATAGTACCTATCCAGACCTAGGAAACTCCGCACCTCTGTCACACTCCTGGGTGGGTCCCAAGCAAGTACTGCCTCGATCTTTGCTGGATCCACTGCAACTATATCCTCTGAGATGACGTGTCCCATGAAGTGATCCTCTCGAATCCAGAACTGGAACATAGAGAGCTTACCATAAAGCTGGTTCTCTCGGAGTGTATCTAGTACAACCTGCAAGTGGTAGGCGTGCTCCTCCTCAGTGGTCGAGTAAATCTATATGTCGTTGATGAAAAATATGACAAATCGATTGAGGTAAGGCTGGAAGATCCTATTCATGAGACTAATGAACACCGCTGGAGAGTTGGTTACGCCGAAGGGCATAACCAAGAACTCGTAGTGGCCATATCAACACCAGAAGGTCGTCTTATACACATCCTCGTCTCGAACACTGAGCTGGTGATAGCCTGACCTGAGGTATATCTTCGAGAACAAACGTGCTCCCCATAGCTGATAAAATAGGTTATCAATCCTCGAGAGTGGGTACTTGTTCTTCACGGTCACCTGATTCTAGAGACGGTAGTCAACACACAGTCGTAAGCTCCCATCCACCTTCTTCGCGAACAAAACCAGAGAAGCCCAGGGTGAAACACTAGGTCAGATGAATCCCTTCTCCTATTAATCCTCCAGCTATACCTGCAGCTCACTAAGCTCAGTAGGAGCCATCCAATATGATGGAGTAGATTTGGGTGTTGGAACGGGGTACATGTAAATGTAGAAGTCTGCCACTCTGCGAGGAGGTTGTTCTGGAACATCGTCAGGAAAAACGTCTGCATACTGATCCACCACAATAGGAAATCTCGGACTCCTCAAATCAACTACTCAAAGGATGATACTAGCCAACTTATTTGTGACCAGCTGCCCTCTCCTCTGCGAAATTCCATCCTATGCTACAAAGGATCCTTTCTCTCCGGTGAAGGTGAACCTTCCCCCATCTGTGCGGATACACCACACCTTGCGCCTAAGGCAGTCGATCTGAGCATGGACTGTAGAAAACTAGTCCATACCCAAGATGATGTCATAAGGCCTCGACTCTGCTACAAGATGATCCCAGCCTAAGCTCTCACCTCCTAGAGTAAGCTCTCATTACCGGCACCAGTGCGTAATCATCGAGTCGGCTCTTGTAGGATTCTCTTTCCATAAGGATCGAGCGAATGGCTCCGTCGTAAACTCCGAGCTCCAAAAAAGGTTAGAGACAATAAAAGAATGACTCAAACCTATGTCTATAAGAATATAAGCATGGGTGGATTACACAAAATGTAATCAAAAAGAAAACTTTTTAAACACACTTGCAATCAGTGTTATCATGTACTGAGTTGGAAATCAGAGGTCAGGGTCCTTCTGTATGGATACGTCAGCCACCATACCAACACTGGATTCCCTGGACTAAAAACCACACTCAATAATCTAAACATTATTGCTTCATAGAAATGAACGATCAGAGTCCCCAGTTCTGTGGTAGAACCGACTCCTCTTATACCAATTTTTCATGACCCATCCTCGGGGCCCATGCCGTGACTACCCCAAGCCCGCATTCCATCTTCCGGGGGCTAGTGACTAGCACCAATGGCATAATCCCAATAAAAATAGAAGGCATTGCCTTTATTATAGTAAACAAAAACAATGGAGTACACAACAAAAGGAAACCCTAATTAACACTGAATACTAAAGTAAGTGCTGAAAGGAACGAGGCCGGAAAAACATTCCCAACAGTAAGTGTAGTATAACTGAAAAGCTAGTTCAACTACAATAAAATAAAACAACAGCTACTGGGTTGTCCTCCGAGAATCCTACCTGAAGGGTGGGTACAGATGGCCTCCTCAGCACCTCGGGTCCAGCCGTCCGCTCTGTGTGCGTCTCGCCAAGTGGTCCACCTCCGGGTACCAACCAGCTCCACAAGTATCCACCTTGATCAGGGATGTCTGTCGTCTATATCCAACACAACGTAGTGCGGGCATAGCCCATGCAGGGGTGAGTATACGATACTCAGTTGGGACCCCGAGACCCCCGAAGGTCTTCCATAATCCACGATGGATAAACCACAGAAGTAATATGCAATCACGAAGAATCAAACAAGTCTAATTATGTATATGACCATACATATACCTAAGTTAACAATCTCAGTTCGTCTCCAACTCTCGATCCCAAGAACAACCCAGACCACACAGGAAGTAAAGTCAGTCACATGAGTGATAATGATTGAATGTCAAGACTCAGCTCACCCAGGTATACATCTTTTTTATTGTGATTGAGATGATCAGATGTAGACACTGATACATCTATGATGTCGGACCCATGTAGGATACTAGTTAAGAAGACATCATTGTTGAACCCACGGAGGATTCCAGTACAGTTGTCATCACTGCCAAAACCACAGAGGATTCTCAAACAATTTTCATCGCTGCCGAACCCACAGAGGATTCTAGTACAATTGTCGTCACAGTCGCAGCTAGCTCAAGGGTTCCCACACAGAGCACGCTCGATTCCGGGAGGGTCTGCTCCTCGATCCTAGGGGTCAATACATCAACTATCACGAAGTCCAAAGTTGATGTATCCTAATGTTACGTCTATTCAAAAAAAAACCCAATGCGACAGACGTTGCGTCAATCGGACGCCCGGTCTGAGAGTTATTAGTATTTTCGTTCTAGGGGCCCGATTGAAAATATGCTCGTTCCAAACCCGGCCATTTTCCAAATTCTTCCAAAACTCACTTAGAATATCGAAAAAGTACAACCACTTCATAAGGGTCCCAGTGCCTTAGACGATGCATCGATCAGACGTGCGGTCTTTAAGTTACTCACGTTTAAGTGAAGCAGGCCCTACCCGGCAAGCCCGGTGGGCTGACGAGTTGGCCCGTCCTGACATGGCGAGTCCGACCCTGCTAAGAGGTCATCCCGGCCTGAAAATGCGCAACCCGGCCTGGTGGGGCTCGGCCTGGCCCATGGCAGGCGGCCCAACCTGGATGGCCGGGGCTCGGCATGGGTGGTCGAGCGATGCACCCCCCCACCCCCCGACTTCCCGAATCGGCGGTGCCGAGCAGTGCCACCATCCTATTCTGCCGTCCGAAGCCAGTCGGTCTTCCCAGAACGACCGACCCGAGTGGGCCGCTCTCCTTTCACGCGGCACCTGCGAGTGTGGCGGCCTTCTCCAACTCGGTAGACTGATGAGTCGGCCGGTTCGCCGCTGAAGTGGCCCGCGGATCGTGGGTCACAATTCTCTGTAGTGCGGCACCCCTTCTGGTGCAGCGGTCTCCCTTCAGCCCAACCGGCCCACATATGCGGGCCGCACTTCCTCTCTACGCGGCCAGTGTACGGACACCGCTCTCTACGGTTTCCACCACCCCTTTCGTCATCATCGTCGTTGAGATAGAACAAGGATCAACAAAGAGTCGTCGTGTCGTGTTCATTCATCCCACACCCTCCGTGTTAGGTGGTATCATATGGCTGAAGTTGAAACATGGTTTCAATGAAGAAAAAAGATCAATTTTATTCAATTAAAATTGATGCAAACCCCCTACCTCTATTTCAAGAGCGGAGCACGTCAACGAGTCGCGGAAGGCAAGTGTCGCAGAGGTCGGGCATCACAGAAGAAGGACGTCGATTACATTGATGTCAGAGTGTGCCTAAAGAAGAACTGTCGTTGGTGACTTCATGTTATTTGTCAGACCTATTGTTTGTCAAGAGAAGAATGGTGTTCTTCAATTTCTCCAGAGCTCTTGCAAAATTCTATTAACACAACGAATGCTAGACTAAAATAATAGCTAAGGCTATTATTTTATTCACACATGAATTTTTAAAATTCAAACACTCTTATTAATTAATTGATGGGTTTAATTCATTAATTAAAAGTGCTGGCAGAAATTAATGGGGGAGAGGGAGGTGAAGAGATCACATTGATTAAGGGGAGAGTTGTCAAATTAATTAAGGGGGATTAATGGGGAGTTTAAGGGAGTTGAAAGGTTAGGGGTTCGTGTGGGACCCACCTCACATTATCATCTCATGGGAGGTTATGTGCTTGTGGGCCCCACCTAAAACATCTCCTTGTGGGATATAACTAACATCTTTAAATAAAATTGTGTACTACAATTTTATTTATTTTATTCTAAATCACCAAAAATTAACTCTCAACCCGCATAAAACACAACTGCATTAATGGTCCCCTTAAGAAAATATCGGAATTGTGTGTTCATCGGTGTCCTCATATTTCAATTCTGAGCATTGGTTCAGAAGATAGAAAAACCCAAATGTACGTTTACTGAACGTACCTGAACAAAACATAAAAAATTGATTCCGGGCACACCATGCCTCAAAATCAAGTGCCGTCAGAAACCACAGACTCGTAAAGTTCCAAAGTATTTAAGATAAAATTTTCCTTGAAATTTGTGGGTCTTTAAATTTTTTATATTAGATGTATTTGATTAATTTTTTTCAGAATTGTGGTATTGATTATTGTTTTGTGACTATTTCATTTTGTAGCAACATGTCTCCCTGAAATCTCCCAAGCACCCACGGGAGGAAGCCGGAGAGAGTTCTCCAACACCTATTGTTCATAGGCTAGTAGAGACTGTGATCCAGGATATCCATACTATGGGGTAGGTACTAAATACTATTCTTATTTCTACTAGGGAAGATGTGTCGGGTCCTGGAAAAGATAAAGCACATGAGTTTCTTAGAAACATTCCTCTTTCCTTCTGAGACAGCTCATGTGAAAACCCGAGATTTTATGAGAAATATTATTTTTAATTTCTTTGATGTCTTATATTGTGCACTACACATAGATTAGATTGTACTATACACAACACCGTACTAGCTTGCAGTATACACAACACTATTCATGGCTCGTGTTACACAAAATCTCAAGTTCATTTTGTGGAAATTATTCTACGCAACATTAATTATAGATTTTTTAATGTATAAATGAAATAAGTTTTGATTATGTTATACGCAACACCAAAGGGAGCTTACAAAACACGTAGCCCTGACATGGCTTGCATTACACGCAATCGCTACCTTACTCAATAGCGTGTGTAGTACGTGATACTGGGTTTCACTAAACAATGATATGTTATTGAAATATTATATAAACTAACCGTTATGAATAGTAATACCCACATTTTGAAATTTTATAAATTTTATCATTCAAAATGGACTTCATTCATGGAATCAGAATATCGAAATTATCCTTGGGGGGATTATTGGTATTTTTATGAAAATTTTAAATTTTTTATGAATATTGAAAACACTGAGTTATTTGTTAAAACCGAATTTTTATTTAAATAATCATTTAATTTATTTAAATTTATTTTCGTTCATAATAGATACATAATACCTATATAATTTCAATGTATATCATTGAAGTCATTTTATATTAATTTTAGATATATAAAAATTTTATTAAACTTTTTAACGTCTTTTACCCACCTCCTAGGAGCATTTTCAAATTTATAGAAAACATAATTTTACTACTTCTGTGAGTTGAATTTTGAAAATCCGAGACATACGGTTAATAACAAGGAGTAAAATGTGTTTCAATATGATAAAAATATTTTTTTTGTGAATAGTCACTTTTTTCTTTTTTTCCACAGTTAAATATAAATATGGTAATTAAGGGTAAAAATAATAATATTATTACCCTAAAAAATTTCCTAATGCTATTGGATAAGTATAATTAGTCCAAAAACATCCTTAGGAATAAAATATGAACATTTTTGGTCCACTTGGATTAGATTAGGACAGTTATTATTATTTTATTTAAGGAAGAGTTAAAATAGTTAACATAAAAGTTTAATAAGTAAAACATTTCTAATATAGGGTTATACATAAGAGAAATTAAAAAATAAATATTCATTAGAAAGATAAAAATATTTTATACATAATGTAATTTTATTTATATTTTTTAGATATTAAATAATTTAATTTATTTATGACACAATGATGATGTAGTAATTACCTTATTAATGAAATATTAACATAATTAATAATATAAAAACACAAATAAATGTAATTTGGGATGTTTTATGAATTAAAGTACTTTTCTAGGTAAATATAACATATTAGGTATGGTTAGAGGATTTTTTTGAAATAATAATGCTGCTATGAATTTAGAAAAAACAAAATACCAATTACTGTCAAAATTGACATAAGAGAGTTTTTAAAACAACTATTATATTATTAATTGATATAATGGTATTAAAAATATAAGGTTCGTCTAAATGACTTATATAATAATATATATGTCATTAATTAACCAATTGGGGTTTGATTTTCAGTTTATAGTAAGTTTATTAACCATATAGTGTAGGAAAACAAGAAGACATTGTAAAAGCTAAATTGTTTAACTTAGAGTTAAATCTAAATGATAAGGATAAAATGGTAACCTAAACATGTCTAAAACATATTTTATGAGAGTATTTATGACCCATCCTCAACCTAGCCTCGAAATATTTACCTTTTTATCCATTACAAACCAAATATTATTTATTATAAAATAATATTTTAAGTTTTTCCTAAGGTGCCCCTCACCCCTCTTATAAAAGGTCACTCACTCTTCTCTCCAATTCACTCCTCCCAAGCCATTTGTATCGGACAAACCCTACCCAAATACCCTCTAAAATATCTAAAAATCATTCTAGAGGCCATCCTTTAGTCAAAAATCCAACCTAAGAATCCATTTTGATCAAATCAAAAGGAAGAACCCGAATTAGAGATAAATATCTCACCACCTATTTCAAGTTCCTTTCTTCTTCAAATTATTTTTTCTTTATTGTTTCCATTCTAAAATAATAACTATAGTATCTTATATATACGTTGATGTTATTATAGAAATTTTACAACCATATTTGTTATTTTATCCATCCTATGAATGAAAAAGTCACCACACATGCATACATACGTCTTACCGTCTCCTCGTCGTGGTGTTGTTTGTTATTCAAAACTTTCATCATTTGGATGGGTATAATAATAAGTATAAATGATATAACTAATAAATATAACATTATTATTATTCTGTATATATGATATACCACCCAATTATATACTATTTTAATATCAAAATAATGATATCATTGCTCGTGTGTACGTACGGACTACCGTCTTCACGAACACGATGAGATTCACATTCCATGATTAACCATTAAAGTATGATTATAATATATATAAAATAAATAATTATGAAATATATTAAATAATAATGATACTGGATTTATGTACATATATGTTTCATTTACTTAATTCCATTCAATTCAATAAGGAAACGAAAACATCGTTCAAATGTACGTACGGCCTACCGTCTCCATGAATGGTGTATTTCATTCCATTTATAGATCTATAATATATATTTATATTAAGAATATATATTATATATAAATCAGTTTTAAATTCTATAATTATTTAAAGCAGGATATTTTTAATAATTTCAAGAACAACAAGTCGAAACATGTACGATAAATGAAACGATTTTACCCAAAACACTGCTTTAATATGGAATTTACAAAAGAACGAGTAATATAAAGTCATGATTGAACCATATATGATATTATAACCCCAAATATGATTATGTAATAAGTCAATGACATTATTTAAATCATTATACAGGAGGTTCGGATACGTACGAAGCATATCGGATCTAAGGTAAGGAATATTTTTGCAATCTCATTTTTATCTGAGATTATTTATACGTATGTATTTAAGGGGGTATATCTATCATCCATGTCCATAAAATGTTTTTCATAATGTTTTTAATATTTTTCCATGTAGTTTTAAAGTCATGTTTACCCTTTCTTGACTTTTACTTTGTGTTTTGGAAGGAATCTTTCTTTGGTTTACCATACGTGGCACTTTTTAATTTCCATTAAAAGTACGAGTAGAATGTTTTCTTAACTTATACGACATGAACCGATTTTTTATGGTTTCATTATACCTTATTTCCATGAAGCTTCATATGCAGATATCATGATTATTTTCAACAAAAATTCATTTCTTTAAAATTGTATTCCATTTTGAAAGAAAAATGATTTTGAAGTAGAAATGATATTTTATTCAAGAACTCAGTTCAAGTGTTTTATCAAAATTATTTTCCATCTAAGATGATATTGGGATTGGATTCTATCCCAATTATTACATTGATCTTATTATGTTATGATGGATTTTTTATGAAGTTCTTTATCTTATATGGATTATGATGACATGATGTTTAAGAATCCCTTTTTTATTACATGGGTTATGCTATGATGTATGTTTTATGATTTTGTGGAACACATAATAATGGTTTAATTTTGAGATGGGTGGGAACTATATCTCCATCCAATGCATTAGGTAAAGATTTATATCTCATGATATAGTCAAGGCTGAATCGAAAAGTGAATCTGGTTCAGTAATACAGAGCTGGAACGGCAAATAAAACTGGTTAAGTAATGGACTTTTTCAACTATGATGGTCTTGGAAACAATGCCTTGGAAAAAATAGAAATCATATCATGTGTGTAATGGTTTCCACAATTACATGTTTTATTCACATGCTATTTTATCATGATTAATTTTCCTTTGTGATCTATGGCTTATGTACTTCCAATATTTATTTCCCCACTCAAGATTTTGATGTTTAAACATTATGTTAATGTTTTTAAGTTCAAATGTATATGGTTTGTTTTATTTTCTCCATGATTACCCTTATTAATAATTTGAGCTCACCCTTTTTATGTTTTCTTTTTCCCAGGATATAAAGAAAGGTTTTAGGTAAGAAAACAAAAGGGAAAGCTCTTTTTGGGAGTTGTTAAAGATCTTTCAACATGATTAGAATATTATGTTCCTAGTTTCCAAAGACACTAAACTATTATGGTCTGTGGGTGTCTTTTTCTGTTATGTATTAAGTATTCCTGAAAATTAATGTAATTTCCATGTACGTCATGTTTGGGGTCTCTCTAGTTGGTATCAGAGGAAAGGTTTAGTTAACCTTTGGAAACTAGGATCCAAAACACTTTAGTGAGATGCCAAGAGATATTTCTAAGGTATGTCTAGGGATGTCTCTAAGGTTAAGTATATGTATAGGTTATAGTCCTATAATTACGGTAACGATATTATAATTAAACCTAAGATGTTAGATATTGAAGGTACTCCATCACTATTAGGTTTTTTTCCTAGCATGATTTTTGCCTCTCACACTATTCTTTTTGGGTTTTAGACTATGGCTGGAACCCAAAGGAACCATATTGATCAATGTAATGGAAAATGTAATGATTTTCCTCCTGAGCAAACCAATGCTATGGGATATGGAGTGAAAAATATTATTTTTATACTTACACAAGATATGAATCATTCTGGACTTCAAATGAGTAGAGAAGGGAACAATATTCTATTGAGTCCTTCATGAGGTATTGTCCACATTATTTTAATGGGTCTTCTAATCCACTTGTTTCTGAACAATGGATCATTACTAATGAAAATATATTTTCCATACTTCACTGTTCAGAACATGAAAAATTCATTCTAGCTGTTTACCGTTTAGAAGGTGAAGCACACCAGTGGTGGACTCTATTTAAGAATACAAGGCCCCAAGATGAAATTGAATCAATGGAATGGGACGAGTTCAAGAACATGTTTTTTTACTAAGTATTTCCCTCATATTATTTGAAAAAAAATGGAAAAGTAGTTCCTTGAGAATGAGAAAAGGGATGATGAATATGTTTGTATATACGAAGAGAATTTCACAAGGCTTGTAAGGTATGCATCTAGATTTATCATCCAACCTAAAAGTAATGTTGATTGATTCTTCAGTGGATTAAAACAAAGTCTTCGAATGGAATTAGTTATAAAAGACTTCAGTAGCTATGAAGAAATTGTGTTTTGAGCTATCAATGTAGAAATGGAAGTTGGTGTTACATATCCATCTCAAGGTTTTAACAAGAAATGAAATATGGAGTTCAAGGAAAAATCTAAGAAAAATGGTGAAAAGAAGATGATTGTTTCTTTATGATCAATGTTTGGAAAGAAGCATAGTGGAGATTGTCTAAAAGGTACTAGAAAATGTTTTAAGTGTGGAAAAGAAGGTCATAGAGTAGTTGAGTGTCGATGTAATGGGAAAATGTAGCTAATGATTTGAATAGAGAAAAGATTACAGAGAATACTCCACCAACACTTAAATGCTTCATGTGAAAGGAAATGGAGCATTATACTAATCAATGCGCTAATACTAGGTTTAATGATGATCAATGTGAGTACCCTCTTAAGGAAAAGGATAAAGGGAAGTCACATGCGATCACTATTTGTGATTTTGAGTATGAAAATGATGATGTGGAATGAATAAGTGTTTTTGTAATGGGATTTCAAAACAGAATCATGAAATCTCATTTATGGTATCATGGAAATTTTGAATATATATGTATTGGTTTTCAATAATTATATGTTATCGTAAACCATGAAAATTGATTGGAATATTTTTTGAAAGAAGATGATATGAGCATAATGAAGGGATAAAGGGAAAATGAAATGAGCTCATAACTGATATAAGGACAAAGTTATATCATGGTTTGAGTATATAGAATGTTTGGGATATTGGTATGTGGAAAGATTTAACTTTTGATAGCATTCATGTTTTCACAAAGGTTTAATGGGTATTAATTTTTCAAGAGAATACATTATTGAGGCATTCACATGTTTGGAATGTGACCAACAAGATATATCATATAATATATGGGGGATAAATGATGGTATTCACATTCTTGGTTGATGACATTTCTAGTAATAGTTTTCTTTATACTATGATCCTAGATAGAAGTATTTTGGATAAGCCTAAAGATATGAAATGTATTATGTTGGACATAAGATAAAATTGATTAAGTATAAAACCTTTTTTGATATTATTTGTCGAATATTATAATAGGGTAGTTTTAGAAAAAGGAAAACCTGCAAGATGGGCGACAACCCGTCACGTCTGACAAGGTTGCGGGAATCCAAACCACAACCAAAGTACGACAGGCTTTAATCGCCTACCACGGGCCTATAAGAAGTCTCTGGTTAGTAGAAACTATTTTTATTGTATTAAGCAGTATGATAAATGAAGTATAAGTCCATTTTTGGAACCATATACGATTAATCTCACCAAAATATGGACTAATGTATATAAATTTTTCTAACCTTATGTTTGAGATAGATGGAATGACCTATTATTCTATCACATGATTCATTAACACTTCACAGAAGACAAATTCAACTTCATTTATTTAAGAGATGTAGTGGAAATTGTTCAAGGCACAAACTACAGTGAGATTGTACCAAAATCACGTAAGTATTTCTTTTAATTCAATAATTCATCAACATTAGGGAAATGATCTTGAAAACCAAAAATTTTGTCATAGTTTCCTCATATCCGATGAATCAGATGGTACCTTAGATCATCAAAAATTTATGGATTTGTGATTGATGGATTTTTTCATAGCCATGTTCTCTACCACTCCCCATCAGAACATTATGGTTAGATTTCCCTTTCATATCCATTATTTCACATATGTTCTCCTATGTGGGAACCCCGTGATGAGTTAATTTTGGTAATAGTTATGTTTCATACATTAGTTTCTAAAATTGAGTTTTAGTATTCCTTTTTACGATGTGGGTTTCGATGAAATAAGTTTTTTTATAGTAAACTATTTATAACCCCGACGAATTTTGAGGGCGGAATTCATTTTAAGGGGGGTAAAATGTAACAACCCGAGATTTTATGAGAAATATTATTTTTAGTTTCTTTGATGTCTTCAATTGTACACTACACCAAGATTATCTTGTACTATACGCAACACCGTATTATCTTGCAATATACACAACAGTATTCTTGGCTCGTGTGACACACAATTTCACGTTCATTTTGTGGTAATTATTCTACGCAAAAATAAGTACATATTTTGTTTAATGGATAAATGAAATATGTTTTGATTATGTTATAAGCAACATCAAAGGGATCTTGCACAACACAACCCTGACTTGGCTTGCATTACACGCAATCACGACCTTCCTCGATAGCGTGTGTAGTACGCAATACTGGGTTTGACTAAACAATGATATGTTATAAAAATATTATATAAACTAGCCATTATGAATATTAATACCAACATTTTGAAAATTTATAAACTTTATCTCTCAAAATGGACTTCATTTTTGGAATCGGAATATCGAAATTAGCCTAGGGTGAATTTTCGGTATTTTTATGAAAATTCTCAATTTTTGATAAATAGTGAAAACACCGAGTTATTAGTTAAAACTAACTTTTTATTTAAATAATAATTTATTTTATTTAAATTTATTTTTGGTCAAAATAGATACATATTACTTATATAAGTTCAATGTATTTCATTGGAGTCATTTTATAATAATTATATATATATATATATAAATTTAATTAATCTTTTTGCCGTCTTTTACCCACCTCCTATGAGCATTTGCAAATTTACAAAAACATTAATTTTACCACTTCTGTGAGTTGAATATAGAAAATCTGAGAGACATGGTTAATATCAAGTGGTAAAATGTGGTTCAATAAGATAAAAATAATTTTTGGTGAATAATATCGTTTTTCTTTTTTTACCACAGTTAAAAGTAAATATGGTAATTATGGGTCAAAATGATATTATTATTACCCTAACACAAGCCGTAATTATATTGGACAAGTATTATTAGACCAAAAAAATCTTAGAAATTAAATATCAACCTCTTTGGTCCACATGGATTAGATTAGGACCGTTATTATTATTTTATTTAAAGAAGAGTTAAAATAGTTAAAATCAATGTTTAATACCTAAAACATTTCCAATATAGGGTTATACATAAGATAAATTCAACTATAAATTTTAATTAAAAAGCTAAAAATATTTCCTACATAATGGTATTTTATTTATGTTTTTTAGACATTATATAATTTAATTTATTTATGATACAATGATAATGTAGTAATTATCCTATTAATTAAATATTAACATAACTGATATTATAAATACCCAAATAAATGTACTTTGAGACTTTTTATGAATTAAGCTAATTTTATAGGTTAATATAACATATTAGGGTTGGTTATATGATTTTTTTTCTAAATAATAATGATGTTATGAATTTAGAACAAACAAAATACCAAATAGTGTCAAAATTGACATAAAATAGTATTTAAAACAAGTACCAAATTATTAATTGATATAATTGTCCTAAAAATATACGTTTCTGCCAAAAGACTTATATAATAATATATATGACATTAATTAACTAATTTGGGTTATATTTGGAGTTTATAGAATGTTTATTAACCATATAGTGTAAGAATACAAGAAGACACGGTAAAAGTTAAATTGATTAACTTAGAGTTAAATACAAATGATACGGTTTCAATGGTAAAATAGGCTCATCAAAAACCTATTGTTTGAAAGTATTTAGACCCATACCCACCCTAGGCTCTAAATAAGTCACTTTGGAGCAAATATAAACCGAATACGTATTTATTGTAAAATAATATTATATATTTTTCCTGAGGTGCCCCTCACCCCTCTTGTAAAAGGGCACTCCCTTTTCTCTCACATTCACTCCTCCCAAGCCATTTGGATCGGTCTAAACCTTCCCAAATATCCTCCCTTCATTCAAGAGGTCTTCATTTTTTCATAAAGCCAACCTAAAGAGCCATTTTGATCAAATCAAAAGGAAGAACCCAATGAAGAGGTAAATATATAACCACCTATTTCAAGTTCCTTTCCTCTTCCACTTCCTTATTCTTTTTTGTTTCCATTATAAAGTAATAAATCAAGTTTCTTCTATGTACTATTATTTTTTTATAAAACCTTTACAGTCATATTTGTTATTTTACCCATCCTATGAATGAATAGGTCACCACACGTTCGTACGTACGGCTTACCATCTCCACGTCGTGGTGTAGTTTTTTATTCAAAAATTTCATCATTTGGATGGGTATAATAATGAGTATTAATGATATAAATAATAAATATAACATTATTATTATTCTATATATATTCTATACCATCCTATTATATATGATTTTAATATGAAAATAATGATATCATCGCTCGTGCGTACGTACGGACTACCGCCTCCATGAACGCGATGAGATTCATTTTCCATGATTAACCATTCAAGTATGATTATAAAGTATATATAATAAATAATCATGAATGATATTATATAATAATGATACTGTATTTATGTACATATATGTTTCATTTACTTAATTCCATTCGATTCATTATGTAAACGAAAAGAACGTTCATGCGTACGTACGACCTACCATCTCCATGAACGGTGTATTTCATTCCATTTTTTGATCTATAATATATATTTATATGTTGAATATATGTTATATATAAATCATGTTTTACATTTTTGAATTATGTAAATCAGGATATAAGTAATAATTTCAAGAAAAAAAAATCGAAACATGTACGATAAATGAAATGATTTTACCCAAAATGTTGCTTTAACGTGGAATTTACAAAAGAAAAGGTAATATAAAGTAATGAGTGAACCATATATGATATCATAACAATGAATATGATTCTGTAATAAGTAAATGTCATTATTTAAATCATCATACCAGAAGATCAGATATGTATGAAGCAAATCGGACCTAAGGTAAGGGATAATATTGCAATCTCATTTTTATTCGAGATTGATTATATGTAAGTATTTACTGGGGTATATTTTTCATCCATGTCTATAAAATGTTTTTCATAAAGTGTTTCATATTCTTCCATGTATTTTTAGAGTCATGTTTACCCCTTTTTTGACTTTTAATTTGTGTTTTGGAAGGAATTTTTCTTTTGATTACCATACGTGGCACTTTTTGACTTTTCCATTAAAAGTACGAGGACAATGTTTTTTTAACTTATATGAAATGAACAGATTTTTTTGTGGTTTCATAATTCCTTATTTCCATTAGTCTTTTTATACAAGATTTCATGATTATTTTCATCAAAAAAATCATTTCATTAAAATTTTATTTCATTTTGAAAAAAAAGAAAATGATTTTGATGAAGAAAGGATATTTTCTTCCAGAACTGAGTTCAAGTGTTGTATCAAAATTATTTTCAATATAAGATGATATAGGGATTGGTTTGTATCCCTATTATTACATTGATATGATTATTTTATGATGGATTTTTTTATAATATTCTTTATCTTAGATGGATTATGATGACATGATGTTTAAGAATCCCTTTTTTGTTAAATGGGTTATGCTATGATGTATGATTTATGATTTTGTGGCACACATAATAATGGTTTCATTATGAGATGGGTGGGACCTATATCTCCCTCCAATGCATTGGGTATAGATTTATATATCATTAGATAGTCATGGCTGGAACAACAAGTGAATCCAGTTCAGTAATACAGGGCTGGAACGACAAGTAAACCCGGTTCAGTAATGGACTTTATCCACTATGATGGTCTTAGAAACAATGCCTTAGATACTATGGAAATCATATCATGTGCTTAATGGTTGAAAAAATTACATGTTTTATTCCCATGATATTTTATCATGATTAATGTTCCTTTGTGATCTATGCCTTACGGACTATCAATATTTATTTCACAATTGAAGATTTTTATGTTAAAACATTATGTTAATGTTTTTAATTTCAAATTTATATGGTTAGTTTTATTTTCTGCATTCTTACCCATGCTAAGAATTTGAGCTCACCCTTTTTATGTTTTCTTTTTCCCAAGATATAAAGAAAGGATTTAGGTAAGAAAACAAAAGGGAAAGATATTTATGGGAGATGATGAAGATCTTTCACCACGATTAGAAGATTATGTTTTGAGTTTCCAAAGAAACTAATCTATTACGGCCCTTGGGTGTCTATTTTTGTCATGTATTTAGTATTCCGAAAAATTAATGTAATTTCCATGTGCATCATGTTTGGGGTCTCTATAGCTCAGAACCCCAAGAAGCAAAGGAATGGGTCAAGAAGATCAGGAATATGTTTCAGTTCCGGGAAACACCCAATGAGCTTGAAGTGAAGTGTGGTACCTTTCTGTTGGAGGGTCCCAACTGTTAGTGGTGGGAGTCAGTGCTTCAAATTGGTAAGAATTAGAAGATGCACTAGGGAGATTTCAAGGTCGTCTTTAATTAACACTAATGCCCTGAGGACATGGATTATGCTAGGTCCAGAGATTTTATGGACCGTGTTCATGGGAATCTATCTACGATGGAGTACACCAACCGTTTCTCCGTGTTGGTTTGGTATGCTCCAGAAACTATCTCCAATGAGCAGGCAAAGGCTAAGAGGTTTGAGAAATTCTTGCGACCAAAGATATAATCCCAGGTGTTATTGTTTAAGCTGATGACCTACGTTGAGGTCGCTGATCGGTAATTTCTGGCGGAGATTGATAAGAATGGTAGGTCTGGTTTCTCTGATTCAGTATCAATAGTGGGAAGTGGAAGCTCGATATAGAAGAAAAGGAAGCGAGAGAATCATGTGAAGAAATGTGGTGGTAGTTCGGGCAACTCTTCCAGGTACTTTTCGTCTGCGGCTTCTGATGTGATATCAGTCATGTGCCACCAGTGTGGGAAGTCCGGTAACGTCCTACCAGCATGTAAAATTCCACCTAATCCTGGTTACTAGTGTGTAGGTATGGGGCATTTGTAGCGCTTCCGCAGTGTGGCGCATCAACTCCTAAGTGGAGTAGGGTCAGTGGCTTCAAGAGGATTGCCAGCACAGTCCAAGCCGTCGAGGACTGGGGATCTCAATTTGGACCATGTGGTGTTAGGGTTGGGTCATCTTCTTAGGAAGATCTAGTTCAGGGTGCAACCACAGACTAGAGGCCGTCCTCAGGTAGAGACCGAATATATCAATGCTGTGCATCAGGCACCGGCAGGATGAGAGGCGGGATTGTTGATAGTTTGAGGTACTGTTCTGATTGCATCTTCTATAGAGACTGCTCATTTTGATACTGGTGCCTCTACTTCATGCATTTCTACCCATTGTGTAGACATGCTGAATTTTCCATCTGATTTGATGTCTTTCACAATGGAGTTGGTTACACCGCTAGGAAAGAAGAATGAGGAGGGCCTCAAGTGCCCCTAGTGTGCGCTTTCCATGTCAGCGGTTGAGATGGAGTGTGACCTCATAGAACTAGATATGGAACTATTTGAAATATAACATGGCATGTATTTACTAGTACACTTCCAGTCACACATTGATTGCTACAGGGAGTGAGTGAGTTTAACAGCACCTAATGGGAGTCGTCAGGTTTTTCGGGGAGAATGGGATCCTCGGTCGAGTCGCGCAGGACCTCCACTCCAATAGTTGGGATGTATTACCTTCCAGTTATCATCACTCAAGCTAGGGGATGATATTATTTCCCCTGTATGTGAACTACCTCATGTATTGAATGAGTTTTTGGAGGTATTCCCTGATGATTTCATAGGTTTTCCACAGGAGCGGGATGTGGAGTTTTCGATTGATATGGCACTAGGAACACAACCACTATCTCTTCCCTCTTATCACATGGCCCCCACTGAGGTGAGGTATTTAAAGATAAAAATAGAAGACTTAGAATCCAAAGGATTAATTCACCCAGGCGTCTCTCCTTAGGGCGCTCATGTGTTGTTCATGAAAAAGGATGATAGATCTCTTCGGTTATGCGTTGACTACCAGAATCTAAATAAGGTAACAATTTAAAAAATATCTTTTCACAAAATATAAAATCTATGCAATCAGTTGAAAGGGGAAAAGTTGTTCTCAAATATAGGCTTGGATTCGGGCTATCACCAGCATAGGATGAAGGAGTCAGGTATCCCTAAGACAACCTTCTAAAGAAGGTACGACCAATTTGAGTATTTGGTCATGCCCTTCAGATTGACCAATGCTCTAGTGGTCTTTATGGAACTCATGAATAGAGTGTTCCATTTGTATCTCGATTCCTTCATTGTGGTGTTTGTGGATGAAATTCTATTATACTAAGGCTCTGAGGTGGAACACGAACATAACTTGAGGATCATCTTGGGCCCTTTACTGGATCACCGACTCTATGAAAAGTTGTCAATGTGAACTTTTTGGATCGGGGGATTGATATTTATAGGGCATGTGATCTCTGAGTAGGGGGTTTCAGTGGACCATGAGAATATTAGTGTGGTAATGTCATGGGAGCTGCCGGAGAATGTGTTTTATATCATGAGTTTCATTAGCCTGGCTAGATATTAAATGTGATTCATTCGGGTTTTCTCTAGGCTTTCTTCACCGATTACCGCTATCATGACAACATAGGCCATAAGGAAACATCTCACATGGGGGAAATGCTCAAAATCATAGGTCATGGGAGATATCCCAAAACTCATCTCAGATCTAAGGTCTCAACTAGGTTGGTCTGAACAGCCGACCTATCATCCACGCCAAGACTCACTCTTAGGTGACAACTAAACTCGATATGCAAAGGAAGATCCTCTACATTCAGATAGAACCATAGAAACATCATTTATATGACCTATAAATGTCACGATAATTACACCACCACGATCTACACAGAAAAATGCTCAAAATGGACAACTCACTCGCCCAAAATGATCAACTGGTGAATAATATACTATTCATCATAACGATCCCTAGTGGGGCCCACACATGATTTCAATTTTAGCACATGAAATCAATATCTAATCGTCCATTATTAATTAAGGGCCCCAATTCAATAAACGGTGCATCAAACAGACATCGGTCGTAGAAGATATGTCAGATTCAATAATCACCAAACAATAATAACTATATTATTATTATTATTATTATTATTTTGGACGTTTCGTACCACCAAGCATCATGAACAACAAAACAATGTTCTCCGAATAACCTTAGAATGTTTCCCTTAACTCAAGGGTTTTGTGGCTGCAAACGACACATGAAACGAACCCCTGGATTTCAACATACAGGGGTTTAATGAACCCGTAGACGAAAATAGGCTGGAAAAAGTCCATGGAATGTACTCTAGAGTACATGGGGTCTGCCCATGTAAATATAAATGGAATTTAAGTTACTCTACATGCCATTTACTGTTCAAAAAACACTATCTCATGTGCTTTTTCATCCGGACACATGCCCATGTGCCACTACATGTCATCTACTCCCAGTACCCGACGTGTGCTGTTCAAAAACCACTATTTCGTGTTCTATGTCACATGGTCGGACACACGACCTACCACCACACTACCTGTACTCTAAGTTCTCAACATATAATTAAGAAAAAAATTATCTTCACTAAACTATAATGACATACAGTGTGTTCCCCAGGAACACAGGCCGTGTTTCCTAGGTTTTCCGATAGGAAATCCCTCAGATCGCCCGATACACCCATTTTCACCCCCAAAATTGAATATCTGGCCTCAAGAGTCCAACCGAACGAAATATATGGATTTTAGAACATAAAAAACACATAAAAAGGGAATCTATGTACAAATTTTAAATGGATCTACCTTTGGGTAGACACCACTGAAGCTTCAGTTGTTTTCACCGTCCACGGATGCCACACGCCGACTCTTCACGTCGAGAGCTTCGAAACGGTTCCCCTCTTTCCTTCCATATATCAATCATTATCCATCTCCAATTTCTTTCCTAGGACATAGACATGGATGAGAACATATGAGGAGTGTGCATGGAGTAGGAGGAAAGATGAAGAAGGAAAAGAAAAAAAGGAAAGGAAATAATGAAAAAGGGGCACAAGCCGGCCCCGATGCCTGACATAAGTTTATGCCTCGCCCTGGCTAAACTCCCTATTCCAGAATAAAAAAAGGATGAAATCTCAATTTGGGGTTATTTTTAAATGTTTTCACCGAATAAAACTAGATGAATAATTTAATATTTAATTTAATAATATTAAATATTAAATATTCTGCTAAAATTTCAAACTGCTCAGATTTCCACCAAACGCTTTTCCAACGGTAAAAACCATGTCACATCACTAATGGAGTTGTCAAAAATATTAGATAAAATAAAATTATAGGGTAAATACAATTTTGCACCTCATGAGCATCCAAATGAAAAAATTCAAATTTCTGCTCCAACATGCAGTCCAGAAAAACAGAGGTCCTTACAAATTCAAACCATGGGCCTCAATATTAGGAAGAAGTTTTGATGAAACAACATTTTTCTCGAATAGATATTTCCCCATGACATATTCCATAAAATTGAAACATTGCCAAATATTTATTATTAGGAATACTACTTAGTTTTCATCCCTAACATCATTTGAAATAAATTGGATTTGATTCCCACCTTAATAGGATACGCCATAATCCACGCTAGCATTCAAGCCCACCATCATTAACCTATCCTCATTAGGACATAGTCTTGGTGTAGGTTCATCTTAAAATATCCATGTTACTTGTATGATCAACCCAATATCATAAGGATACATTCCCCTAGTGTTAATCAATAAAGGGAATCTCATGTAAAAGTCCCACACCAACCATTTCTAGGAAACGTTCACCTACTCATCCTTATCATGAAATGATAAACAATATGAACCATTCCTCATCACATGAGCATAAAGTGTTTGATTTTTATTGATAATTCGAACCAAATTATGTGGTTTATGATTCCTTTCATGAGGACATGTAGGAAGCCCTATCATTGGCCTAATCTAGACCCCAAACCAACAATCACCATTAGGGATGGCTATAAAATTTTGATTACCCAACTATGTAGCTTTAATGCATAGTTTCCTTGAACTAGGAATCATTAAGTGTTTAAAAATATACATATAAAATCTATAATATATATAGATCAAATTATTGATAGGGAACCTCTGATAAAATAATATTATCATGTTAATGAGAAATATTGGACCCATATATGAATTCACCTTTCCATATGTTAATCTCTGATATATATATAAATAGATAGAATTGTTTGGACAAAAATGATGATAAAGGTGATGAAGGTATCAATAGTTTTCTTTTGTTTTCAACCATTATTTTGAAGAAAGAAATCAATTAACATTGTATTTTGGATTCAATTGTTTTAGAAATACTTTGAAAAGAATTGGACCCATCTTTTTGACAATTGGACTCATGTATTTAGAATTTTTGTTATCAGGATGAGAATGAGAAAGAATGAATGAAAAATAAGGGAATGGAATGTTATGAAACATTTTTATGTAATTGTGATGATTATTTTTTTATTTTTATTTCATATAAATCATGTGTTATTTTGAGAACATGGGTTTCAATCTTGATAGGCGAAAGGTGGAGTGAAAGAGACGCTTCCAATCAGAAAAAAATTATATTATGATTTTTTGTATCTAGATGGTTGAGACAAAGAAGTGGTACAGATTTTTATTCAAAACAATCACATCCAGATTGAAGAGGTAGTCCTGGATTTTTTCAAAACAATCATTCAAAATTGAAGAGATGGTGCATATTTTTTTTCAAAACAATTGTATCCTGACAAAATAGGCAGTGTTGATTTTTTTTCAAAAAAATAATATTCAGATTGAATAGGTGGTGTTGATTTTTTTTCCAAACAATTGTATTGAGATTTAAAGGATGATGCCAATTATTTTTTTAAAAAAAATTGTATCCAGATTGAATATGCAGGGCTGATTGAATAAGTCATACTGATAATAAGTGAAAGAGACTAAATCGATTAGTTTTCAAAACAATAGGATTCAGGGAGGATGTAAAATATATGGTTCTATTTTGAAAATTTGTTCTAATGGTATGTTATAATGAATTATAGTTGTGCTGATTGAAAATGGATGCTGATAGAATATTAAGAGGCGATGTTGATTATTTTTTAAAATGATCGTATCTAGGAAGAAGTGAAAGAATTGACCTGGTACAGATCAAAGATCATCATTAGTAGACTATAATTAAATAGATCTGGGTAATAGAGAAGAAATTATTCCAATTAAAAATGAATCGTATTAAGAATTTAATTTATCATATTCTGGTAGATTAAAATAAAAGACCCATTGTCGATCAAGATGGAATTATTTTTTGATTTTATTTGATTATACCCAAAAATTGAAACTAGTGATCATATCCATAATGATCGTTATCAGCATGATCATAACTAGAATGATTGTATCCAGAATGATAATATAAATAATGACCATATTCAAGATGATCGTATCCAAACCATTTTCATTCATAAAAGATCATGCTTAGGTCTATATGAAAAGAACGAAGAATGAATCAATAAAAAGTTACAATACTTTCCAATTGAAGTCAGAAGAAGCTAAGGCTGATCCTCAATGAATTCAAAGTCATGAAGGTAGTAATGATTTAAGAATTGATTTTGGAATACAGTATTATTTCTCATGTGGTTCAGGAGAAATGAAAAGATAAAACTATTATTGAATGATTTTTTATGGTGGAGGTGAACTTTCAAATAAAATATTTTGATTCAAATTAGTTCTGAAAACCCTATTCATCAATTGGCAAGATGAATCAGACTGAATTGATTTGAACCATGTATTCTTAACAATTGAAGTCGGTATTAGCAATTGAAATGGTGTTTTAAAGAATAATAAGTAAAGATGGAAGAAGTTTAGAGAATAATCAAGAAGCATTGAAGAAGTCAAAATGTATTCCAAGATTTCAGGGGAAATGGAATTTTGGGTGAATTTAGGTGAGCAGGAAAATGTTTTAGTATTCCCACCTAAACATGTTTTGGGTCACCTATAAAAAGAGAAAATATATTGTATATTATGATGCTTGAACTATTCATGGCATAAGAGAGAGAATATCATGGGTTTTTGATAAAATAATAGATCAATTATTTTCAACTTAACAATAGTTTTGGGTGGTTCCAATTCATTAAAAATCTATTCATCTTGAAGATTGTATTCGTGAATTGAAGTGGTTACAATTCCGATCTATCTTATTTTATAAAAAAAATTGGACTGAAAGTATTGTTTAGTCAGAATCGGACCCCCATGAATCAGGCTCAGAAAATACCAGATATAGAATTTCATAAAAAGTATAGGTGGTTCTTACCTCACTTATGGGTAAGGAATTGATTAATTTTAATGCAATTGAATACATTTTATGAGTTGAAAAAATCATTGGTAACATGGGTTTTTACAAAACAACTGTATTAAAGTATTGTTCTACGATGATGTACATACACTAGTTTTATTATTTCATTGTGCTACATGAGTAAAAGGGTACATCTTAATTGTTGAAATCCCAGGATTGATTTATAATGGATTGTATGGTTTTGGATGATTTCTAAAACATAGAAAAGACGTAGCTATTCATATTTATAAGTGACCATTGTAAGTCGTTGGGTTCTTTTGGATGTCTGTAGACTTTTTTCTCAGCAGGATATTGAAATCTTTAACAGGAGGAAAATGTTGTTTCAATTCAAATGATAGAAAAATGAAAAAGGGTATCACTGATTCATCCCCTCCCCTATCAGTGATACATTTCTCTGAATGGGAACATTCAATTGGTATCATAGGCATGTTCCATTAACTATATATTGCTAATGGAGAACATGAACTAGGTGAACTGTGTGAACATTAATGGTATTTTATACTTTTATGGAAAGAACTATCATATCTAGAATGATATAATGCTGCAATATCTTATTTCTATCAGTTACGATGTTCTGGAAACTGCAACATTTGGGTTTCCTCCCATTTATGATAGTGCTCCACTTCCACCTGTTGATAAGATGTTTATTGAGAATGATGAAAGAGACATGAATTCTATATTATCATCACTTTCTGAATGTTAATTATTGAGAGTGAAAGGTTTTTCCAAATCTAAAGGTATATGGGATAAATTTAAAAACATATAAAAAGGAAATAGGAAAGTGAATAAGGGAAATTTACAAATTTGGGGACTGACGTGTGAAGATTGGAAGATGGGTGAGAATGAATCCGTTGAGGAATTATTTACTATTTTTAATGAAATTGTGTGTACTACAAGATTTCATCGAGAAAAGAAGAAAGAATATATAGTCATTGAGAAGATCTTGAGAAACCTAATTGTAAAATTCGATGATAAATTTTCATCATTGGAAGGTAGATATTCTAAAACATTATAACATGATGATTTAAATAGCACTCTTATCACATATGAAATGATAAGAGAGAATGTTATGAAGAGAAAAAAATGATGATAGACAAATTTCATTCAAGACTATGATGACTGAAAAGTCAATGAATATTTCCATTGATGATAAAGTTGGGGATTCTGAGTCTAAAAATGTGGTATATAAAAATTTCAATGAAATGTTATACTTGTTTTCCGATAATGTGAAAAGATGTACATGGAAATACAAAGAGAAACTTCCCCTAATTTTTTTTGAATGTGGTGGTGTTGGTCACTTTGTGGGTAATTATCCTTGGAGATGTAAAGAAGATGATATCGATATTGAAGAAATAAATACAAGAAGATTGTGGAAGAAAAAAGGATACAATGGAAAAGAAAAAAAATTCATAAAATAAAATAGAAAAACTCTCTTATCCAAAGATGAAGAAGAAGAAGAGATTGATGTTGAATCCAAAAAATACATTGAGTATCGTAATGAAAATAATTTCATTGAAATTTTGAATGATGAAGAATTCATAATTAGTAGTTCTATAGAACAAGAAAATAAACATGAAATTCATTTTAAAGAAGAGTTGAAAGAATGTCTGAGAAAGATTAAAAGACATGAAAAGTAAAACAAAAAGTTGGAAGAAGAATGATCAAGAAACCAAGAATGTTTTTCTAATGAGAAAGAAAATATGGTTAAAGAGATTGATGATTAGAAGAAGACTTTTTAAAATGAAAATAATTATAATGTGCATTTGGAAGTTAAGTTGAAAGAAAAGGAAGAGGAGTTTGAAATATTCCAACAAAAACTCTCTGAAGCTGAGAAACAATGTATATGTTTTAAAACCAATATCACTGAAGATGTTGAATGTTCCCATAATAAGAAAAATGAGAAGGTTAAACCAAAAATAACTTCAAAGGGTGATAATAAGAATGAATTTGTTTGTGAAAAAAATAATACTAGATGTTCTCTAGTTTTATAGAAAACTAAATCTGAAAATGTTTTGAAACAATATCAATCTAAGAATTTTTCCAATACTTCTGAATCGAATAAAGTAGAAAAGAATTAGAAAAACAATGTTGATAATAGAAAGGTTGTATGATCAAAAAATAAATTAGTAGAGAAACATATTAATGATCTTGATCAGAGTAGAATATTCATAGGAAAATACTCTTTGTATGAGTATTGTTGGTATTTTGGTGGATTTGGGAACACAACAAAGATGTGTTGGTTTAATCACAAAAAAATTCTATATTCCTACAAGTTAAAGAAGGAATAGAATTAGTGGGAGTAAATATCCTCAATTAAAGAAAAATGACCAGGTTGTCTTGAAGAAAAATGAAAATAATAAAGTGAAGATTGAAAATAGGTTCCAACCCTTGGAAAGTATTTCTGAAAGATGTAAAAAACATTGAAACCATGCAAAAAAGATGTCTTGTTTTGTTACCATCTCAGCAAAATATTCTCAATTATCAAAATATGAAGGTGAATAATGAAAACAATGGAGAAAATGTTTTTTTATTGAAACTAATTTAAACACAATGAATGGAGAATGACCCTGGATACTTGATAGTGGGTTTTCTTCTCACATGATAGTAGACATGAAATTGTTGAAGGATGTGAAATATTATAAAGAATGAACAATTATATTTGGAAATGATGAATTTTTTAAAATAAAAGGTTATGGGTCAGCCAATATTGGAAATGAAAAGATAAAATCTATGAAAAAATTATATGATGATGGGATGAAACACAACCTGATAAGTGTCTCATAGTTGTGTGATGAGGATAATGAGGTTATCTTTAAGAAATATGGATTTTTAGTAAAGAGTGAAGAAGATCGAAATAATGTTACAAGAGTAAAACGGATGAATGGAAATTTGGTTTAGTTTGGTGACTCAAAAAAGCATTATTACATGTGTAAGGTGGAATAGAATCAGTTATAGAATAATAGGATTGGACATATGTGTCAAAGAAACATGAGAGTGTTATCTAAAAGTGATAGTGTTCGAGACAGTCCCAATTTTCTAAGAATAAGATATTGTTCATGCACCATCTTCTAGAAAATAAAAATTACTATTTTTGTGCATAATAATGTTGATATTTGTTAAAACAACCCTTGGAGCTGATCCATTCCAATATATGTGGTCCAATGATAAAAAATTCAACAGATGGAGATAATTACTTAATTACTTTAATTGATTATTTTTCCCACATTACTTATGTTATATACCTGAAACACAAATCAGATGCTTTGAAAATGTTTAAAAGTTTCAGATGAAAAGCTGAGAAAGAACTTGATAATTCTCTGAAGAAGTTTAGAACTTATAATGTTGGTGAATATCGAAGAGAAGAGTTCGACAAAAAAAAAGAGAATAATGGAAATCGATATGAGTATATCGCTTTATACACTCCCTAAAAAATGTGGTTTCTGAAAAAACTAATAGAAGCCTTGTGTAAATGGGAATAAAAATGTTACTTGAGTATGGAATGTATCATTACATTTGGAGGAAAGCCAAGAGTACTACTATTTATATATAGAACTAATATTACTATAGGCCTTAATCATGTATGACTACCTATGAATTTTTTTATTGAAAAATTCCATGATTTAACAACATTAGAGTTTTTGGTAGTCATTGTATTATAAAAGAGAATGTGGAAACTATGGTAAGTTTTAGTAGAATGGTGAGGATGGAATCTTTCATGGATATTATTTATATGGAAGAGGGTGTAGATTCTCAACAATGAAAAAAATAAATTTTCATTTAGTGGATGTAAAGGTGATCGAAGTATATGAGAAAGAGAATCATGTTCAGGAAGACAATGAAGTTAATCAAATTAAAAAATATAATTCTTATAGGGATACAAACAATTGTAATCCTAATAATGTTAATGAATCAGAATCAACTATTTCCGATGATGAGGAATACAATAGAAAATATTATCCAAGGTGGAGGAAACATGTTGAATCACATAATATAATTGGTGGTCAACATCAAATGGTTCAAAAAAAACTAATTACATTACACATACTTCATTGTACTCATATGTGAAAACAAATTATGTGAAAGAACATTTTTGGAATCATGATTGGGTTCAGGCCATGAATGAAGAATTGGATCAGACTGAAAAGAATAATACATGGGAATTCACACCATATCCTAAAAACAAGAACATAATTGGAAAAAATGGGGTTTCTGGAACAAGATGAACAAAAAATGTGAAGTTATAAGAAACCAAGAATGATTGGTTTGAAATGTGTATTCAATGATTGTGGCTACTGAATCTAATGATACCCTTTCTTTAGTGGCTAGAATTTAAACAATCAGAATATTTTTTTCTATTACTGAAAAACAAGGCTACATGATCATTAAAATGGATGTCAAATCTGTATTTCTAAATGGCGATCTAGAAGAAGAAGTTTATATTGAACAATATTGTGGCATTTTTATTGGAAAATATGAAGCGTATGTGTGCAGATTGAAAAAGAAATCTTATGGACTAAAACAAGCTCCGAGGGAATGGTATTCCAAATTAGATATATTCTTAAGAAAGATGAATTTTAACAATGTAATATCAGATAAAAATCATTACATGAGAGAAAGTAAAGAGTATTCCCACATTGTAATTGTTTATGTAGATGATATTGTCATTGCTGGGAATGGTTAACTAAGATGTGAAATATTTTATGAAGAAATGAAGAATGTATTTGAAATATCCATTCTTCGATAAATGAAATAATTTCTTGGGTTTCAAATACATCAAAAAAAAGAATACATTTTCCTCTCCCATGAAAAGTATGAAAAAGAACATCTCAAGAGGTTTGGCATGGAAAATTCCAAACCTATTTTCACACCCATTTCAGTGGGAACAAATCTGAGTAAAGATGGAGAAGGGAATGAATATGACCAAAAATAGTATCACAAGCTGACTGGAAGTCTATTATATTTGATTGCCTCATGTCCCAACATTGAGTATTCTATTACCTTATGTTCAATATTTCAATGTGCTCAAAAATAATCTCAATTACATTCTTTAAAAATAAATATCTGATACATCAAAGGAATAAAAATCTTCGGAATCAAATATGACTGCTCAAATTGTATTGAATTATTTGCGTATTTAGATGCAGACTGAGCAGGAAATGTTGATGATAGGAGATCCACATATTGTGGTGTATTCTTTCTAGGAAAGAATTATGTTATTTGTCATTCAAAGAAACCAAATTTTGTAACTCTTAGTTTGACTAAAGCTATGTATGTTACTGCTACTCAAGCAACTACTCAACTTATTTGGATGAAAACATGATTGGAAGATTTACTTATTGAAGTGAAGTTACCATTTCTATTCGGCTGTGACTATCAAAGTACAATCAATCACACCAAGAATCTTGTGCAATATTATCATTCAAATCATATTTATATATATAATATAATTTAATCAATGAGCATGTGGATTAGAAAGACTTGAAGTTGTAGCATGTTCCAACATCAGAACAACTTGATGATATTTTCATAAAACCTTCTTCAAAGGAACCATTATAAAAAACGAGGTTGAACATGGGTGTCTAACCTATTTATCTTCAAGGTTGAGGTATGTATATCGTTCCCTTCTCTTATATTTCCTTTGGATTTTTTGTCAAGGGGGAGAATTGTTTTTTTCATAAATCTATTGCACAAAAGAGAGAGTTGTGGGTTAGATGTGAATTTAGCATTGTTTAGTGTGTGAACTATTCTAACTTCTTGTTGGAGTGGTTGTGGGAAAATAAATATAACTTTTTTATAGGGACAAAGAAGAAAATAAAGTAGAATGAAATAGGTTTTCATGATCATTATTTTTTGATAGTAAGGTTTTTCTATTAATGAGGCATGTTTCCTACAATGATTTTTCTCACATAGGCTTAGAATTGTTGATATTTAATCCATTTATTGGGGTTAGAAAGTTCAATGATTTATTAAAAATGGTTGAAAATAAAATCTAATGTGGGGTATTACTGGGAGCAAGATAATGGTAATGGTGATGAATGTATCAAGAATTTTCTTCTGTTTCCCTGGTTAGTTTTAAAGAACGGAAATCACTTCAATTTTTTTGGATTCAATTATTTTGGGTGTGTTTTGAAAAGAATTTGAACCATGTTTTCTGAAAATTGGACTCATGTATTCAGAATGATTGTTCTCAGGATTTGAATGACAAGGAAAGAAAGAAACTAGATTGAATGGAATGTTATGATACTTTTCAATGTAATTGTGATGATTATTTGTGGATTTGTATTTCATATAATTCATGAGTTGTATTTAGAACATGTGATGAAAGATTGATAGAATAAAGGGTGATTGAAAGAGATGATACCAATCATAAAAGAATCGTATTTAGATTTATTGTATCAAGTTGGAAGAGATAAAGAAGTGGTACCAATTTTTTTTTCAAAACAATCATATCCACATTTAAGAGGTAGTGATGATTGTTTTTCAAAACATTTTTATCTATACTGAAGAGGTGAAGATGATTGTTTTTCAAAACATTGGTATCCAGATTGAAGAGGTGGTGTGGATTGTTTTTCAAAAAAATCTTATCCAAATCATAGAGGAGGTTAAATTTTTTTTCCAAAACAAATGTATCCATATTGAATAGGATGTTCTGATTGAATAACTCACACTGATAAGAAGAGAAAGAGACAATATCGATTGTTTTTCAAAACAATTGGATTCTGGGTGGAAGTAAAATAAATGGTTCTATTTTGAAAAGTTAGGTTGATGGAATGTTGTGCAGATGAAAAGTGGTGTCGTTTGAAAATGGATTCTGATAAAAGAGTAAGATATGTTGCTCATTGTTTTTCAAAATGATCATATATGGGTGAAAATGAATGAATAGACATTGTACTAATCAAATATCATCATTATCATGTATTTATTTGATCAGATCTAGGTGAATGGGAAGAGATGATACCAATAAAAAGGGAATCATATTTAGAATGTAATTGATCATATTTAGGTAGAATAAAGGAAATGAGATAGTGCTGGTCCATAAGGAATTGTTTTACTTTTATATTTGATCATCCCTAGAAATCGAAACCAACGATCATATCCAGAATGATCATAGCTGGATTGATCGTAACTTGAAATGTTCAAACCCAGATTGATCATATCTAGAATGATTATATTCATGACGATTGTATCTATACCATTTGTATTAAGAAAAGATCATATTTGGGTTGAGATGAAAATAATAAAGCAAGAATGAATGGAAAGTTACAATAAATTCCAATTTAAATTAGATGATGCTAAAGTCGATCCTCAATGAATTCTAGTCATGACGGTAGTCATGATTAAATAACTAGTTTTTTTAATGATTTATTATTTCCCAAGTTGTTCAAGTGAAAAGAAAAAAGAATAATATTTTGGAATTATTTTTTTAGGGGGTGATGAACATTCAAATACAATATTTTGATTCAAATCAGTTCTAAGAATCGTATTCAACAATTGGAATGAGGATTTAGAATCAGTTGATTGGACACATGTATTCCTTACAATTGAAATCGGGCTCAACAATTGAAATGGTAGTCTGAAGATGAAGAGGTAAAGATGCTAGATGTTTTGAGAAGAATACAGAAGTGTTGATGAATTCAAAATGCATTATGAGATATTAGGTGAAATGACAATTTTGGTGAATTTAGGTGAGTGTGAATTTTTTTTTGGAATTCGTAACTAAACATGTTTTGGGTCACCTATAAAAGACGAATGTACTTTGTACTTTATGATTCTTGAACTATTAACTGTAGAAGAGAGAGAAGATTTGAGTTTATAGAGATAAGAATAGATTAAATCTATTCATCTGGGAAATTGTTTTGGGTGGTGTTGATTCATTCGTATTCTATTCGGCTTGATAATTTTATTTGGGAATTGAAGTGGTGCCAATATTGGTCAATCATATTCTATCAAAAAAATGGAATGGTTGTATTGTTTTTTCACGATAGAAATCAGAGGAATTGGATTCAAAAAATACCAGACCCAGTGCTTCATAGAAAATTCCATGAGGTTCTTACATCCCTTCTGGGTAAAGAATTGAAGAATTTTAATTCAATTAAATACATTTGTTAAATTGAAAAGAAGTGCATGTAACATGAGTTGATACAAAACAATTATATTACTTTATTGTTATAGGAGGATACACATTCACTAGTTTTATTGTTTCATAGTGTTACACGAGTGAAAAGGTACATCCTACTCTTTTTAATCCAATGATTTATTTCAAGTGGATTTTATGATATTGGATCATTTAAAAACCATACCAAGGACGTAACTATTCTTATAAAATAGCGAACATTGAAAATATTTTGGTGCCTTTGGATGTGTGTCGATTGTTTTCTCAGTGGAGAATAGAAATATTTAATAGGACTCAAAGGTTTTTTCAATTCAAAAGAGACATAAATTAATAAGGGTATCACTTATTCTCCCCCGTCCCAGTGATACATTACTCTGACTGGTCACTTGAAATTTTATTTGGGAAGGATTCAATAACCTAAAGTAAATCTATAATAGAGTCATATACTAGGATATAATTACCCGAAAAGGGTGTGATGAGCCCAAACTTCCATCC
Organism: Viscum album; assembly: GCA_963277665.1. Taxonomy (NCBI): domain Eukaryota; kingdom Viridiplantae; phylum Streptophyta; class Magnoliopsida; order Santalales; family Viscaceae; genus Viscum; species Viscum album. The sequence goes on from CAUJRU010000189.1 coordinate 1,090,440, forward strand.
CCTCAACTAATGCATGTTTCAAAGTTTCATTGAAAAAATATCTTAGTGAGAACCTACATTTTGAAAGAACATATGTAGCCTTTCATGGATTTGGGAACTATAGGGTGTTTATGATTTCAAAAATAAACCACATTGGAGACTATCTGAATAAGATAAGTAGTTCCCAGTAAATTAATAATTTCATCACCTTTTGGGTCTAAAACAACAATTTGTTAACCCAAATTATTTCTTTCAATATCCAAAATAGGTGTTTTCACATACATCATGTCATTTTGTCTTATGTATTATGTGAAACAAATATGCTCTCAAAAAGTGTCCTTTAATCAATTGAACTATATATTATTTTTTTATATTTGATGTTAATTTTATCTTTTCCTTTTCAGTGTTTGTTTCTTCTTAATTGAAGCATCTAACAGAACTCACTTTGATCTAAATTGATCCCACCAATCACAATGTACTTATACAACAATATCTACACAACTAGGGTCCTCATTAAATTATTGGATTCCATTATCCACATAGTGACATCAACATTAGGTGGAAAATTAACTAAGTAGGTAGTATCAATTAAATTTTACTATCTAGATGTCGAAGGTAACATGTGAAGAAATCCAAGACATAAAGCTGCCCAAACCGTCAGCTCAGCGATGAGTGCTAATAAAGAAGAAAGATGAATACTTCTTCCATTTTGATTAATTTTAGGAGAATCTCCCTATAATATAGTAAAATTTTGATCCCTTAGCATAGGTAAGTGTAACAAGAGGTCTAAAGTGTAATTAATACAATACAAAAGTATACCCAAAAGGATCCTCCAATTAATCCCCACCACAAGTTTCATGATGCATCAAACCCTAAGTACCCATTGAGTATGCCACCATGTGGGTCCCAACATAGTTCAATTGGATCTGTGCACAAAATAATTCCCTTAAAGGATGGTGAATCGTCAAAAATATGTATTGGGTCCATGTAGAGGGATCCTGTCAATATACAGTAATGAAAATGATAACCAGACCGACATTTATCCCCACACCCAAAAAGCAAGTCAGTGTGTTCTGGCAGCATCCAGAGAAGTTTATTGGCATATAATAATAATGAAAATGGGGAATGAACACATTCCCCCAACAAAAATGAATCCCATTGGTATCTACTAATGGAATCTAGAGGATAGAAGAAAAAGCACATTCTATCTCCAACCATGGAATGGGAACACATTCCAATTTCATTTATAGAATCCCATAGAACAATCCTAATGATATTTTATGGTATGGAATAACTACATACCTATATTCTACAAAGATATAATATATTTTAGTAGCATTAAAAGTTTGAGAGAATACACTCAACTCTACCCCACCACTACATTAGCTCATCCACACACTTTTTGGGTTACTTGGTAACATGAACACATTCCTGCTCATATCCATGATGTTTGTTGGTACCCACCTATGATAAATGAAAAATTGGATAAGCATCCCATTAGTGTTATAATAGGAGATAATTATCCCATATCAATAGCCACATCATGGCTAGAACACATTTTGGTCAAAACTAGATAAATTTATCTATATATTCTAGTAGCAATATGGGAGTTTCCTAGATGGACTCTCATAAATGAATTTCATTCTACGCAACATGTGAATCTAGTTTCCCAACCAAGAAAATCTAACAATCATACTCATAAGGGGAAATATGGAGCTTAGATTTTGGCTAAATATCCTATTAGACATTTATTTGTGTTCATGATTCCTTAAAACATTTATCTATAATGGATAAAGATCATGCTGACTCTCTATTAGATAGAGGAATGATATGTAATAGCTATATAGGTACTTCATTCAATTTTTCTACTAGAATCTATAGATGTCCTCCCCATGAAATGTTCCATGAATGTCCTCTTCAATCATATACAAATTTTCATCATGAAAAATTTATCATATTGATTATTTTGAGACCACAAATTGCAATCATTGTTTAAATGACAAGAAGGTCCCCCCCTTTCCACTATCTACCCTGAAGGTCCTCCCCATGGATTTAACTTTAGGATTCCCACTACAGTAGGATGTTGAACCATTAATTTATTTCTCCCGATGACACAATACACTATAAAGGTCATCCCTATAGTGATATATCATTATTATTGGATGGTCCTACCATTTCTATTTCTACATTGAGAAGGCCATCATATCTTGATGAACATAAAAGGACAAGGTTCACTATTCTTAATGTATTGTATTTGAAATGTAACATTCATTGTTAGCCCTATGACAACCCAAGTAATTGATCACTCTTTAATCCACTGTTAGAATACATATATTCATTTATAACCAAGAAGATTATAGTCAATCAAATTGTATATGACAAAGAGGTTAGGGAACAACCACTTCGGTCAGAACAAGTGAAATTATATCTTTTAAATGTTAATGAGTGTACACTTATTATGAGGAAACCATTTGATAAAGATAATATACAATTTATATTATTTTACTTGTAAATCCCTAAGATTGAAAATTTGAATACTTTTATAGAGGAGTGAATACGTCATATACATATAAATCTACACATGATACTTCACCACTTAAATGTTATGTTCTTGTCCAATAAAGGTTAAGAAAATCACATCAAGTAAATAGATGAACATTTTTGATATATTGAGTTGGGTTCCCTTTCATTCACACAACTTTCAAAATATGGAATGTAGTGTAATAAAATTCAATTCACATGCATTTATGTGTTGATAAATATTTTTAATTTGATCAATAAAACCCCATATGGTTTACAACTTATAAGATGGGGAGAAGACGGAGCATTTCATTTTACCACTCTCCCTAACTAACAATGTATGCAGAAACTAGAATCATGCAACATCAATAATTCATGCCAAATCATGGTTTATAGATTTACAAAAAATACCTAGAATTCTTATTAGTAATCATCCATGATCGAATAAAAAATATTGAACCTGATAAGATACAACCATTAATATAATATTACGTTAAACATATGAAAAGATTCATCATGATTATTTTTAGGAAATATAATCATCAAATGGAGAAATTGTCTCTGATAATAATCATATCACATTCAAAACATTTATTTCACCCTGCACATGTATAGAAAAGATTAATAAAAATGAATGGGGAGGGGGAACATCAATGGATGCAAAAATAGTATTTTGGAATAGACCCAACCCCTAGGATGGGGAGAAGTTTTTACATTATTGTATCTTTTAAGGTTATTAATTCTCCAACAGTTCCCAAATAATAAAACAATATAATGGGAGAGGCCACATGGCATTGGACTTTGTGGTATTTTACATCAACCTCTTCCATTCCCAAATAATTTTTTATTCTACCATTTCATAGTTATGTCATGTGATAGGTCTCATCATTTCATCACATCCCTCAATACATCTTTCTCATTGGTAAGGAATAGAAAAATTCTTTTCATATACTCTCTATAAGTTACCGTTCCCAAGGAAGGTACTGTAGAATCATAGAATAAAAAAAACGAGTTCCCATATAGACTACCGACCAAAGAGACCCACTAAGATAGTTGTTACACAAAAATATTTTGATTCCTTCCTCAATAATAACTCCATATGAGACCAATCATAATATCATTCCACTAATGATGTGACAAAAACAACACATTATTTAATGTAAAACAAAATTATATTTGGATATACAATGCATTAAAGTATGAATCTTATACAATAGAATAAGCGTAGAGAGTTCATATTCATAATATGGTCTCCATATAAATGATGTAAGAAGGCATGTATTTTAAAAACCAATGGAGAAATAATAATTTTGGTTCTCCCTATAATGTACAGTTTTAACCTCTTCATCATGATTGAAATAAATAAAATTTTAAATTTGGGGAAATGTCCCACCCCTCACCTCAAGAAGTTGAACCCACTAAAATTTAGGAGGTATTGAATCATTTTGATGAAGAAATGATAGATTTGAAGATAATAAATGATAAGTTTTTAAAGGTAAATATACATGACATATATGTCTTATAATCTGAGACTCACTATACTCTTCTAATAGATCTTTACAAAAAACAAGATCATATCATTCAAAAAAATAAGATTCATGTCTTCATATCAATATAGGATCTAGATAACCAATTTATATAGATCCAATAGAGAAATTATGTCAAAAATTTCACAAATTGGGAAAATACTCAAGGCTATGTTAGGTGAACTACCTTTGGCTAGAATGTATTGGTTATCAGCAACAAATTTTAGAAAAACCACGATGTTAGACTTCACCTATAACTGCCCTTACTCAACTTCATTCCTACCCACGTGACTCATCAGAACTAATTGACAATATTAAATCACTTATTACTTGACTAGAGGCTATGGATGGGTGGTTTAAACTTGTGAAACTAAAGAGAAATCCTTACCTAGAATGTGTAGACTCAACTCTTCCCCAAACCGATTATTATAATTCTACCATCTCAATATTTATTTTTTTTGGGGATACAAATTAAAAATTGACATAATTAATGTCTTGGTGGAAACTAATTATGGTAACAATACAATAGTATAAACAATCCATGCTCAGATGCATTATTTAAATTGCTAATGGGATGAATTTTGTATGGTACACCAATTTCTAGGTAGATCAACCATGGGATTGGAATCGGTCCACTAATAATTTATTTTTAAACTCAACTCTATGGTATGAAAAAATCAATCCTTATGATTTATGATTGTAAAAAAAGAGATTGAGAGAGTCTCAGACATAATTTCATATTGGGAGGGCCTACCCTACTCCTTCAACATATAGTTTCCTTAAGATGATTTTTTGGGTCTCTGTATAGAGAACCTATATGATGAGCTATAAATTCCCTTCGTTCTAGTGATATATCAGGACATATTACATGTAATGAACACAATTTAACCCTGATTAGTATAGTCTATCAATTCAACCAAAAAATTCTTGAATAAAACTAATAGGCCAAGAGAAAATAACTGAGATACTGAAAATCATAACTATTACAGTTAAACCATATTTGATTCCAAATCATGCATTCAAACATACATAATATCTAAAAAAACACTCTAATGTGTGAAAAAATTGACACATCCACATATATATGGGGAAAGGGGAAAAGTATTCAATAGAGTAAATAAAGAATAAATTTTATTCATTATAAAATAAACAAGTTCCTGGTTACTTTATAGCATCTATATAGAATAATTTAAAAAATATTTCTAAAGAATTGATGGTAAGATCAGGTTGGTCTTAGGTATTACCCAAACTATTCCCCATTAATTAAACATTGGACCACACTATCTAGGAGTGTTTTGGTTTTAAATAAATATCCTAGAAAATAGTTGATTTTGAAAATTTATATAGTGATAGCCACCAAAGCAAGTGGAATTTGCACCAATGGCTCAAGAGAATGAAATTAAATGATAATAAGTTTGGCAGAGAAATATATTTAGGATTATATGAATATAAATATGAGAAATAGAGATCATTTCATCCCTATAAAATAGAAAAATCAACCATTAATGAACACAATTCCTTCTTTTATGGTACAACTAGCTTCATCGACACTACAATATTTGAAGATATCATCATAAAAATGTAGAAGTGACCAGAATGAAAAGAGTGAGATAAAATGTGATGTATCTATATTAGTTCCCAATATAATAAAAACCCTATAGTATTTCATTCTATTAGTTTTAAAATAATGAGTGCCTTCCCAAAAAATGGTTCAAAAATCACCATTGAACCAAATAGTACAAAAAGAACTGTCCCACCATATGGTAAACCAACCACCCCATAGAAAATGGAACTCTCCTCAGAGAAAGAACTAATTTTCAACTATATTGACTTCATTCGAATAAAATACCCCTTCTTTGATTAAGAGTATGAACTAGAGTTCAACATACATGGTTGGGGACCCAGCGGAAGAAGCTATATAAGCAAAGGAAATAGGGTGAAACAAAATCATAGCCAAATACAATATACTATACACTTCCCTGCTATAGAATAATATATTCTTCAAAAACTTTTTAGTGAATTTCGGTGATCCGAATAGGTGCATTGGGTCACCACCACGTCTTTCCAGATCCATAAAAATGCAGTTGGTTTTGGAAGATTGATTTATGGGTGTAAAACTATTCTATAATCTCAAATGATTGGGCATACAAGTTCTACCTAATCCATCCATGATGGTAACTTCATCATATTTTGTTTAAGAACATGATCCATATACTTGAAACAAATAATTCACTAAGGTATATTCTATGAAACAACCTCACATCAGATATAATGGAGCTCAAGCTAAAATTTATGACATCATGAAGCAATTGGTTATAATTCTAGAAAATATTTCAATAATATAAAACATTAATTTACCAAAATATACCTAATAAGCACTTTTCAAGGTTTAGTTAACCCCTAATTAATATGAAGATGAGGTTTATTCCATTGAATCATATAATGTAAAGACTGATCTCATAGAATTTCAGAACATCATATCTTTCATATAGAAGGATTTTGATAATGTTATGAAGGGAAACATTATACCCCTATATATATCTATAAAATTGTAATATATTTACTTCTGATGATCCTTTATTGACGAGTTTTTAGGAATCAAATTTATTCCATTATAGAAACTCAATTGATTAGGATATAGTGAAATTGATTTATACCCTTCTACTTTAACAATTGAAGGTTATGAAAAAAGTTCTATGAACCGTCTTGGACAAATCAATCTCCAATATCAAATAATAGATTATATATCTGACTCTTATTTATTGGTTCTTTATAAGGATATAATTTTAAATTTACTATTATGGAGGCCTTGGTAGCATCAGTATGTGGATGTTCAATCATTATAAAACTAATGTATAGAATAATACACAGATAATGAATTTGCGGTACTGTAGGGTTGTATGTACCTATTTAAATCAGGAAAGTCTAAATTCATCAATGTAGGATTCATCTAAATAGATTGAATAAATTCCATGATTGTGGATGTTTCCTGAGATACCACACTACGTGGTCTATAAATGAAACTCTTAAAGTCATTTATATATATTTAAATTTAATATGTATTTCTTGTAAATAAAATTAAGACAAAACATTTAAATTTGGGGTGGTTCTTATTATATTTCATAATGGTAGGTACATCATCAAAGATAAATAATTTTGAGGACATTTAGAATCTTCAATATGTGGGAAAAAACACCAAGTAAAAACTCCATCCCTTTTTCTCTAAAGTCTCCGTAGATACATGTGTCATCAGTTGAATCAAAAGAGGCTCATATATCACCAATATATAGTAAGAATTTATGGGTTTCATTTTTTGAATATCGGTATGACGATTCCACATTTTCTTCTAGTGACACTAGAAGGGATAATTGGAGTACACATGGGATCCAAATGATTATTTTATAGATAATGTGTTTCCCTTAAAATCATGAAAATCAATATATATAGGGAGAAAAAATAACATCACCTTATATTCTAGCTCTAAAGAAACCCCTTTATCTCTAACTTATCTAGAGATTGAGATATAGAGAGACGAAGAAAGGGATCTTAGAGATGCGCCTAAAATATTTGAGGATGTTGTATCTACCACTATTGATGCTCTTTGAATAATTAATCAGGGTATGGAGGAACATATACAACCCAAAATTGATCAACATGGCAATGTATTTTTAAGAACAAGTAGTGAATAATTTTTTGAAAGCTTTAATGATATTTCATCACCTATAATTATATATAAATTCATGTTCATGAACCTAATGTGGCCTCCCATAACAATGGTTTTATAGAGGATCATCTTCATTAGAAGTAGTAATCTAGAAGGATTCACACAACTGATGCTGTTAAGAATGAAGTTGAGTTTTAAAATATTAAAAATCCAAATTTATTTATGAGGTTCAATACAAAAAATGCCTAACCAATACTATCATAGTCAATAAGAATAATAAAAAAAAAATTCATTGACATTATGGATCTCATCTAGAATTTTCCAATCATTGATTTCCTATTTCTGATTAAAAATATTCTTATTCGTAAACAATATTATTATCAAGCACATTCTGTTATGGATTGAGAATTGGGATACTAAAAAATCTAAATAGATCTATAGATGAAGATTCTACTTCATTCATATAACCCCATGGTATATAATTTTATCATGTGAAGCCTTCTAGTTTAAATAATTCTACACCACATATCAGTGTTCCATGAACCATATTTTCAAACCCTTATTGGGGAAAACGATTTAATGTTACTTCAAATGTTTGGTAAAAAACTCCCAATACTTTAATGATTATATTACTAATCATTAGACTATTTTAAAATAGCTATGGCAGTATATAGTAAAGATGAACCCCTTGAAATTGTCTATTGGGCTTACCATAATAATGTTTCATGTCTTCAAAGTACGTCATCGTAAAATTGAAGATTAAATTGGGAAAACATGGAAGACCCTTAATATTCCACCACATAAAAACCTCAAATATTTGAGATAAATTCTGGGATTCCATTACTATATCTAACACTTTATAAAAATATTACAGGATAGTTCTTAACTATTACCAAAGTAATGTATAAGGTGGTGACCAACTAGTGGACTCATTTTAACTACATTAGTTTTTATAGAATTCTTTTGAATAAATTAATTTTATTTGATCTATTTTATTTGATGCTAAACTAAGTCATAAATTAATTATACTCTACACCAAGATAAGATTTCACTACAAGAAAAACCAGCATGGTTTGCGTTGCACACTACACTATGTTACTATAAAACATTAATTTTTTATTATAACTTTTATACCAGATAGTTATAAATTAGATATTAAACTTAGTAATTTTAAGAGTAATAAATAGTTTTTAAATTTTATTTATAATTATTTTATATAAATAAAACATATTTATAAAAAACATTAATTTTTGGTAAATTATTTTAATGTTTGAAAATACTGTTTTCTCAAATTAACTACTTTTTACATCCTTCAGTGAAATATAATAAAATTTATTTTACTGAATTTTATAAATTTAATTTTATAAAATGAACTTAATTTTTGAATTCATAATTTCGGAAATATCTTATAGTGAATTTTTGTGATTTTCTAAAAAAATCATTGTTAGATGAATAGTTAAAAATACTGAGTTTTAATTCAAAATTGATTTTGAATATAATTTACTTATATAGTTAAATTGTATATTCATTTGGGTTTCAAGATTAATTAGATAAAATATACATCAATTAATAAAAGATTTCATTAGAACCAATTTCACATTGAGATTTTATAAAAAACAATATGAACTCTTAAACATTTACTCTTAAAAAACATATTGTAACAACACATGTGTGGGATTAAACATAACTTAATTTCTTCCACATAATGGATTAGAATTTGGAAAAATTGATTCCACATTTTTTAGAATATATTTTATAATTTCTAATATGTTAAAATTAGATTTTACCAAACATATTAGTGGAAGTGATTAAAATTTATTTCAAGGATAAGAGAAAAATTATCTAACGAAGGACGAAACATTAAAATTAAGGCCCTAAATGTCTTTGAAAATTATCCAAAACAACTTATATTTTAATATTTTTACCTGTACTCCCATTTTTCATATTTTGAAAAATATTTTATCAGCATGACATGTGAAAAACATGGGTGGAATTCCATTTTAAAAAATGTAATAGAATACCATCCATCCTCCACTATAAAAAGTCACTAACCCCTCCAACCAATTCATACCTCTCAATCCCTATGGAACGACCAAAATATCATAAAATAAGATCTAAAATTCCATAAATTTTTCCTATATTTTTCCCTTGTGGAATAAATATACCCATAGAAGGCTTTTGGTATAAACCAGAAGTAGTTTCCCAAAGAGAAGTTGACATCCATCTTCAAGCTCTTTTATTTTATTTTCATTCTCCAAAACCTCAATTATTCTTATTAAATGATTATATAATAACCTTAGTATTGTAAATATACTATAATTTATTTTATATATTTTTTATATCTACACTTAAAAACACATACATTAAGTGGGTAATGAACTTACCGTTCCTGTGTATGGAGAACTACCACCTCATAGAATGATGTTGTTCATTTTTCCTTTACCACCTCTCATAGTTGGGAATTATGATGGAAAATATATTTTTATATGATATGTATATTATTATTTTCTATTTCTTTTCACCTATTTAATTATTATTTAAAACATATCTTCATGACTCCATTTCTTTGTTAAGATGATAACTTCGTTTGTGGAAGTGTAGACTATAGCCTCCTCAAAGTGATGTGATTTATTCACACATTACATGGAATTTATTAAGATTGGGTTTATTAAAAATATATGATATATATGAATTAATAATTACAATTTAATTAAATTATATATATATATATATACATATATAGTATTTAATTTCGCTATTTGTCTATGATAATTAAACAGAAACAACATTCATGAATACATAAGACCTACCATCTCTATGAACTGTGTATTTCATTTATCATTTTTAGATTTTATAAATTAGTATAAATAATTATAAAATAGATATATATTATATTTATACCATGTTTTACATTGGTAGATCATGATATATGTATGAGGACCAAAAAATAACAAATCAAAACACAAGAGAAAAACAAACCGATTATTGTGTGAAACGTAACATTATCATGGAGATGTTAATAAACAGGTCATATAAATTCATAATAAGATCATATATAGTATCTATATACATACTAAATAAAGGTTTTTTCTGGACACGTGTTGCTCCATCAGCACTTCCCTCCATACGCTGCTTCCTACGCAACACCTAATTACCTCAAAATCGGCTCCCCTGTCTCCTCCCCTCCTCTGCCTGCTGCAAACCGTACGTGAAGACCCTCAGCTGTCGACTCCTCCATGAATCCGATTTTTGTCTCATTGATAGGTCACCCAGATCTCATATGATGACTCCATAGTCTCCTCCCTGCCACTACCTTTTGCGAACCTTATGAGAGGACCATCATCTGTCAACTCCTCCAAGAATTTGAATTTCATCTCATCGATAGGTCGGTCAAATCTCGCTTCTGCATCCAACAAACTAAGAAAATCCTCAACGTCGAACCTATGATAAATAATCCTCTCAAAGGTTCTACTTCTCACTGTTGTGGCATTAATTTTCCGACTCAATGGATCGGATTACTCATCCACAATTGATTCAGAACCCACTAGCGTCGAAAACATCTTAACTCTCAGGAATCAATGACCGAAACATCTTTGTAGCCCACCAACTCTATATCTATGGGATTCCACAAACTAGGGTTTCAGAACCTATAACAGAAAGTGACTGAACTACTAGTTTTTAACTCTTTCTTCCTCGGTTACTAGGTAGCAGTTGTAAAATTCCGCAACATTAATGTTTTCATACTCGACTCTCACACCTGTAACTTTAGTGCATCATCACATTTTTTTGTGTTCCCAAATGATTATAAAATTTCATTCTACTGTTTCCTCATTCAACAGTATCAATATTATATGTCTTCATTATTTATCTAAACCTGTATGTAAATATCAGTTTGGTGACTGTGACTATTTTCACATTTATCATTGTTTGCTGATAAATATCAGTTTGGTGACTGTAACTATATCCACATTCTAAAGAACATTTGTCTTTATAATATATACTATTTAAAATATAAACACAATGATGGATTGCCTATTTTTATGGTTATGTTCTATTATTTTACAATCTAATAAAAATATAAATGATATAAAGATGAAATCCCTGTCGAGATACAGAGATGCATGACTTCAAAGATGACTACTACGACAACAATGAAAATCAGGCTGTCTTCTAATTTCCCAGCAGTCCTACTACAATTTCATTATTTCTCATCAATGAACTTATAAGTTTATGATGATTGCAATTCCACAGGCAGATTTCCTACTAAAAACATTAATCCAACTGAACCTATAACACCAACAGCTGGCACGCAATGAGGACTCCATTTTCCTTTTTCACCAATACCCAGTAATTGTCAGTTCAATTTACTAAGTCCATTATTTTTTCATTAGTTATCATAATTGAAATCAATGTATGATACCACATTGCTATAGAATTTTGCTGCCGGATATTATATATTTCAAAAATACTGTGAATATTAAGGTAAAACTAACTGGGGTATAATGTTTTACATTTGATGTTGTCACACCAACTAATAACACAGTATGACGAAGACAAATTCTATTCTCACCTATATGCAGCAACGGTAAATTCAGTTTATTATCTATACTTTAAATATATTGATTTTGTACTGAAAAACACACAATCTTATCTTGCTAATACATTTCATATACATGCTACTCAGTCCCTCAAGAATGTTCGGATCTGTCAACAATATATAGTGGATCCAACAAAAAAATCCACGACCAAATTCCATGATACAACACATTATTTCATTCTGTAAGCATGTTGTCAATAAATTTTTTTTCAGAAAATGTACAATAATTATCATTTATATTAATCAATTTCGTGACCCAAAAATACTCTCACAAGGTATAAATAAAAATTAATGTACTCTTACAGAGTGGTAAGGACAATTTAGTTCACTACATGATATTGTTTGTGTCAGTGCAATATTATATTATACACATCTACCTTCAATAATGAATGGTACAACTTATACTGATATCATAAACCACATTCCTCCTCCACTCACAGGCATGTACTACAGTCCAACTACTATTTTAGGTATGTCATCCCTATGTCTTTATATTTTGACAATTTATAATATTTATAAACAATGTAACCAATGGTGTTTTTCTAACAACACAAGTAGGCAGGTACTACAGAACTCACTGATGAAGAATTATCCATAAATCAGACGACCACAAAAAATACTACTTCAACAAACTGTGACATAGCTCCTGTTATAAACTACAGCGGTCTGTCATAGTTTACATTATATTTTCGACAAAAAACTCTTTCATTGTATGTGTGCCATTATTATATTGAAATTAATCAAAAAAAAATAAAAGTCCAATGATGCAGAAAAATCACTTCAACTACAAAGTCCCGAGAAAATAGTATATTTAGATTTAAGTAACACTAAATATAAAAAATTTAATAAAAATTTAACCAATGTTCTATTTCTAACGATAAAGGCATGCATGTACTTCACATCCACCCAAGGAACTGCAAAAAATGAATCAGAAAACAACATATAGTACTACTTCAACCAACATTGACACAGCTCTTGAACAAATAGGTTATTTACATTTAAGTATTATTACTCAAATTACTAGTTTTTATGTGAAAAAATTTGAATTAGTATGATATTTAAATTCCCAATAATATTAAATATACTTACACTTTGCTCCTACAGAATATTCAGATTGTGGAGACCCTTCAAGCATTTGTGAGTACTGCGGTTCAACTTTTTGGTATGAAGAGAAGAGTAAAATATATAGCCACATACATTTCCCATGATTTTCTTTATGTTTCTCTCTAGGGAAAATTTATTTACACCATCTTCCTACTTGTTTATAATACCTTAAGACTTTAGTTTTCAATACAACCTGTACTCATTCCCAAATATTCCTAGACCACATGTAATTTTACAATTCATTTTTTGCATTCACATCATTGGGTGGAAATGTATACAAATCTGTGAACTGTGGAGGGTCTCCACATGTTTATCAACTAAATGGATAAAACTACCATCATATTGGATATTTATGTCCCCCTGATGTAAAACCACCAATGTTTTCTCAGCTTTATGTATATGACATTGCAAATGAATCTCTCAACAGTGTACGGGCCATCAGGGGACTATTATATTTACTGGTAAAGTCCCATTTTTTATGTCTTGTTATTATAACTTAACACTACAATATACAGCTTCGACGACTGGATTAAAAACTCTGTTATAAAATTTTCTATTATTCAGAAACTACAAGAAATGCTCCATGAAATAAATTTCCTTATCACGTCAATTCATAACGGCTATGGATGTAATTGAGAGTAATGGCACACCAAATTTAAAGCTTCAACTACTTAAAAGAAGAGGAAGCGATGCACAAAGATACAACATACCAACTACATCTGAGATCGCAATGATGATTGTTGGTGACATTGAAGATCTAAATCATCAGAGAGATTTCATCATTCAAAGTAAAAGTGGTGAATTACAACGCATAGATGAGATTCACCCGCTATACCTTCCTCTAAAATATCCATTGGTTTTCACAGTAGGAGAGGATGGATATGTCAACCACATATCCCATCTTGTGACACCATTCAATCAAAGTGAAAAATGGAGTAAAGTAACAATGATGGAATATTTATCCTATCAGCTTCAATTCCGTTACAATGATTCATCTTGTCCAATTCATTCAAGGAGGCTTCTTCAACAATTTATTGTGGAGGAATATACAATGATTGAATCTCAAAAACTGTCTTTTATTCGCTTCAGTCAAAAGAATTTGAGGGAAGAACTATGAAATTGTTTGCAGGATACTTTCCTTAGAGATGACCGAGATGGATCTTTATGTGGGAATCGTATCATTTTGACTTCCACATTTACAGGAGGTCCGAGATATATGATTCAGAATTACCAAGATGCTATGTCAATCTGTAATTGGGTGGGCTATCCAAGTCTTTTTTTAAAATTTACATGCAATTCCATGTGGTCGGATGTTTTGAGATTTGTAAAGTTAGACAATCTTTTCCCATTGGACTGTCCTCACATTCTTTCACGGATACTCATTATTAAGGTGGGTCAAGTCATGAAATATTTACGAGAAGTATGTTTTTTCAGAAAGTCTCGATCATGTACAATGCTTTTTCACAAATAAAATCTACTATTTTAATGGCATCTTCTACCATCAAATTACAGATTTCATCCACATGTTATTTTATCTGTCCTTCATTTTGTAATGCATTTGTTCGTACAGTGGAGTTTCAGAAGAAGGTTCTGCCGCATGTGCACATTCTATTATTTATTATTCAGGACAACAAATTAGTATCTCCAAATGACATTAACATAATTGTTACGGTCGAAATTCCAAATAAAGGAACATCCCTAGAACTTCATGAAGCAGTTGCAAATATTATGATCCATGGGCCTTATGGTGATGCAAACCATTGCTCAAATTGTATGAATAATGGAAAATTATCAAAGTATTATACAAAAAAAAATTGTTGAACGCACCAAAATAAATGAAAATGGTTATGTTGTTTATCAGACAAGGAATTCTGGATATATAGTTGTCAAAAATGGAATAGAATTAGACCATCAGTTTTTTGTGCCATACAATCTAGTTCTACTTGGAAAATATAAATCTCATCGTAATACTAAAACTTGCAATCAGTCATTCTATATCAAATAACTTTTCAAATATATAGGCAAAGGACATGATCATGTCACAGCGACACTCTATGACAACAACAATCATCTGTCTGATAATAGTGTCGATGAAATAAAAATGTACTAAGACTACTAGTACATCTCACCTGGTGAAGCTTCTTGGAGGAACTTTTCTTATGACATCCATTTTAGATATCCTCTAGTTGATAGACAAAATTTTCATTTACCTGGACAAAACTGCGTGACATATGCAGATTGTGACAATATTGAAGACATCTTAAATAATAGAAAAATTTCTAATACCATGTTCACATCTTGGTTTGATGCAAATATATTGTACCCAGAAGGCATAACTCTAACATATGCAGAATTCCCAGGACGATTTTTCTACCTCTACCATGAAAAAAATGGTACCCAAACAAACATGGATTCAGTATTGGTAGACTATACTATGTGTCGCCATCTTCTGGGGAACTCTATTACTTGCAGATTCCACATACAAAGGTCAGAGGTGCCACTTCATATGATTCTATTAGAACGGTGAACAACATTACCCATAGTAAATTCACACAAACCTGTTCAGTAATGGGACAGTTATCTGATGACAATTAGTTTATTCAAGCACTAAAAGATGTCTCCGCTTAGGTAATGGGACACTCTTTGCGAATACTGTTTGTTGGAATATTGTTCTCAAATACCATTTCCCAACCTGAAATTTTTTGGCTTAAAACATGGAAGATTCTAACCGATGATATTATATACTCCCAACAACAACTCCTACAAATAAAAGGTACAAAAAATTACCATATCTATCAATACATATCTATGTTAGTATACTACTATCTAATACCATTTCCCTCTCTTGTAGAATTGACAATAATTGATCATCAAATACAAATTTTAAGTTTGATTGAAATAGACAACATTCTCCACAGCAATGGTAAATCACTTCAATGTTATCCTCCAATGCCCGTTCAATATTATTCATTAACTGTTTAAACTAATTGGTTGATTGCATAAGATCTCAATTACAATAGGGAAGAAATTATTAACGAGTACTCATCATTTAAAAATATGCTTATTGATGAACTGAATGAAGTCATTGAGAGAATTATGTCCTCATTGTGTTCTAATGCAGGGGGAATTTTTTTCATGAATGGATTTAGAGGGATGGGTAAAACACTCATCTATAAAGTCTTAACATGTTTACTATGGTCACCAGGAAAAATTGTTCATGTAGTTTCTTCTAGTGGAATAGCATCATTACATCTACCAGGTGGGAGGACAACCCATTCAAAATTTCGTATTTCGATATCTACAAATGATCACTCTATATGTAATATTCAGCATGGGAGTGATATTGCAGAACTACTACAATCAACAGAATTGATTATCTGGGATGAGGCTCCAATGCTTCATAAAAATTGTTTTGATGATCTTGATTGAACATTAAGGGATATAATTTCAATAAAAAATGAAAATTCATCTAATTTAACATTTGTTGGTTTACCGGTTTTCCTAGGTGGATATTTCAGAAAAATACTTCCAGTAATCCCTATTAGTGATAGAAGTGATATTGTATATGCAAGTATAAGGTCATCATATCTATGGAAACACTGTCAAGTTTTAACATTGACCCAAAACATGAGGTTTCATTCTATAGATTCAATTGTATTTTCAAATGACGTGCGATGATTTTCACAGTGGATTTTGGATATTGGGGAGGGATGTGTTGGTGAGCTCAATGATGGGGATGTGTGTATTGATATGCCATCAGCATACCTTCTGAGAACAGATAAATAGGCATTGGAAACATATTTTTAATTTTTATACCCAGATTTAAATAATAACTAAGGAGATGTATCATATCTAAAAGGTCGTGCTATATTAGCACCAACCCGTGAAACAGTTCAGAAAGTTAATGACTATATGTTAACTCTTAGTACATCAGAAGGAAAAAATTACATCAGTTTTGATTCTCTTTGCAGTTCCAGTTTTGATACTGATCGACCTGAGAACATATATAAAACTAAGGTGTTGAATGATATCAATGTCTCTGGACTTCCTGCACAAAAAATTACATTGAAGATTGGAGTTCCAATCATGCTGCTGTAAAATGTAGATCAATCAGTGGGATTATTAAATGGTACTCTTATTATTGTTACCCACTTGGGTGACCATGTCATCAGAACTGAAATTTTAACTGGTAGTAATTCCGGGTTTCTGGAATTCATCCCATCAATTAATATGACACACAATGATGATAGAAGGCCTTTCAAACTACAATGAAGACAATATCCTTTGACTATTTCCTATGCTATGACTATTAATAAGAGTCAAGGTCAATCTCTTTCACATGTTAGCTTATATCTTCGCAAGCCTGTGTTCTGCCATGGACAACATTATGTTTCCATATCTAGAGTGACATCATCAAGAGGTTTCAAAATTGTTCTTGATGATAGAGATAATACAGCCTCTGAATGTACACAAAACATTTCCTACATAGAAATTTTTTATAACCTTTCATAGGTATCTTGTCATTCAATATGTTTACATTTCATTACATTTATCAATTGCACGTATATATAAACAAATTACTTATGATATTGCTTACTATTTTATATATGTACACTAATTGAATTCGTAAAGAAACCAAAAAATGTCACAAAGAATGTGTCTTTTGAAAGAGATTACTATTGATGCTGATGAAACATTAAAGATACATGTCCATGTATTGAATCTATAGTGCAACTCGTCACCCAAATCTGAAGTTTCTTCTATCGATCTAATTATTCGTGATGCTGAAGTGAGTTTTTCCACTCTAGAAGTTACAATTTTTGTACAGATTTCATAATGATAATTCTATGTACTTCTATTGCAGCACATAGTTTAATGTATCTTATATCTGTCATATTGTTTTTAAATATTCACTTTTTCAATTATTCATGCAGGAGACCAAAATTCAGTGTAGAATTACTAACCCCCAGCTAATCACCAAGTACAAACCCGTATAGTGCGAAGGCCTATGCTACATCATGCAAAACTTCCAAATTGCTCTTAATCATGGTAACGACTTGGGTGCAAGACATCCATGACGACTGTTTTTCACAACAAAAACATATTTTCGACCAACCGATATCCAACGTCCACGGTTCAGCTTTGACTTCACTTCTTTTGCTGACATTGTTAACATAGTCGTTTCCAAACAACAATTAACAGGTATGTTTCATTACAACTCTATTTATGCGGAAACCTACTAATTTGAAATGTATCTTTAATACATGTATTTAATAAATATCATCCAAAAATACAGATCTGACATAGTATACTTTTAAATTTCCTCAATTACTGTGTTATTCACAAACTGTTAGGGTATACTACTATCATAAACAATATTAGTTTTACATCAGTTTATCCTATTATAGAAATTATTGGACATCTGTGACAATCATATCCTATATAGTTTATCGGTACTTCCAATCGTAATATTCAAATTGTTTTAGATGATGAAATGTATAAATCTTTTACTACTCAAAATAATTAACATAGGATATTGAAATTACCAACAAAACTATGATGATTTCTTATAGAGGCTTGAGAATGAACTATATTTTGTTGGGGAAGTTTGCCAACAGAATGTCGGAGAACTCAGAAAACAACAATGACTCCTCTAAAATAATTATCTTGCAGCTGGTTAGGGCAAAGCGATTGAGCTTTATTATATCTAGCTACACATTTAAATATCTTAAATACTACAAACTATAATGTTGAGTAGGTCAATAATAGTTATTCTTATGATCTTCAACATGTTCTATCATATTTCATTAACAACACTTTAATTTTTAAGTCTTAATTGAGAACTAAAATGTTATCAAACTTTATATACCCAGCAACTAATATAATCAAACAAATGACATTCATTAATTGTATATGAAAACTATAATGTTCGACTAGGTGAAATTCAATTATTCCTTATTGCATACTGTAATGTTTTTAAATTAATGTTCTACTCTACTAAATGATCCATACTTTAACTATTTTTTTTACAAGTAGGCACTTCTAATCCTTATTATACTCTTCAATATGTTCCATCATTTGTCATTATCACCACATCAATAAATGCTTGAAAAATACATCTAAACTTGGACATCCCAGTATTCCACAGCTTTAGAAGTATGTAATTTTATAGCTAATATTTTTTTTCCATCTATTATTTTTAGAAACACCAACAAAATGATTGAATACTGCATAAAATTTTGTCTTCAATGCTGCTTTTTTATCATTTAACAAAACTGGAATCATCAATCATTTGAAATGAGAAAGTCCTCCAACAACAATTTTAAACAGTTTTGTAACAACATCGCCTTATTGGATTAACAACAAAATATTTCATGATGTAAAACATATTCTGGTGGTAAGTACAATATCATGATTTTTTTCTTTTAATATGTCGTCTACAATACTATTACTTGTAAGAATACGTTCATGAATATATTAACATGAACTACTGTCTCACATCTAAAAAAGTGTTTGATTTCTGTTACAATAGCTAAACTTCAATCCACTCATAAATTGTATTTTGAATCATGCAACCCTTGCATGAAAAATGTTCGAACTACGGATGGGAATATTTGATTCCAGAATTGTAAAAAACAACCACGCTTCACTACTCCAAGGTTTTCATTTAATGTGTTTCTTATTTCATAAATATTACTTGGGTATAGACATACTATACAAATTTAATTGTACTGACACTACCTTAGGACTTATAACAACTATAAATACAATAGGTTTAGAGTGGAACTGATGGTAATAGATGATAAAGACTCACTATCTGTCGTTCTCTTCGACGAGCATGTCATGCAATTCATAAAATAAACAACTTCTCAAATGAAAGATTCTATTATTCAAGTAATCTCCTTGGAATCTATTATCTTCTACATGTATTTGATGTTATTTTTCAACTCACTGTTCTGTTTTGTTGCATAATAGGACCATGATGAGTATGGATTTCCCCAGAGGTAAACGTTTTAAAAAAAATTGCTGGCTATAGATGTTACAAATTAAAACATTCAAATCGAAAACATTCTTCAGAACTGAACACTTACACAGCTTTCTTCACCACAAATAATTAAAATCATATCACCAAATATCATCAATGTTTTGCAGACAGTCGGTCAAGTATGGTAATTCCTCCCCAAAATTTTACTTCCTAGTCTTACGAATTTCAGATTACAACATTCTCATTTACGTTACTATGACGTATTATTTTATTCATCCTTACTTAAAATTCAGTTTAGTATTAAACCAGTCACTAAATAACTATAAATTTCATTTCACCCATCTGTTTTAGGAACATCACCTTGTGGCATCTTCAATAGTCAACTGCAACAGTGATGATGGATTCGATACAACGAGTACAATTGTATGTTCAACTCAGGTATAGATTCTCTATCTTTGTTTCCTATTACTATCAGTGTGTACATATTGTAAACAATACTGGTTTTTTCTTCATTTTTTTTTATTTTCACATTTTATTAAAAATGCACAATTACTATTTTTCTAATATTCCATAAATTAAATATTATATTTTTGCTTCTTTGTCGTGTCTTATAAGTGCTAACTGCTAATCATTCATTGCAATGATATCATCATGTAGAAAAATCTACTGACTAAGTTTGATGCTGAAGATGCGGTCAAAGGGAAAGAATCATTGTCTATAGACTCCATGCCAAATAGTGCCAATGAATATCATCTCTATATAATGGATAACAGATACAAAAAATCTGACAAACTAGACTGACTGTTTTCCATGCACTTCCAAGGTAATGTAGGCCTATTGCAAAATCATAAAATTTCAACTTTCCTATTTCATATTAGAAAATATACAAATTTTGGGTGATGTTTCCTCATTTTGTTAATGTTTCATCTGGGAAGGAGGTTTGATTTATAAACCTTTCTCTATTTGTTTTTAAGCATATATTTGATGTTTACTAAAGTCTGTGACCTTTATGGATGTTAGATGTTGCTTTTTCATATTAATATGTGTCTTACTCACAGTAAAGTATAATTACCTGTTCGAGGGAGCAATTTAAATGTCTACCAACATGGTGAAGTGCTACTTCTCTGCATCGACAGATCATGGCAGTGCAAGGAGGCTATTTAATGTTGATTATTCATATTACATAACTATGAATAGAACTGTAGTTTTTCTCTATATCAATCTGATATATGTTTCTAAACAGTGGATCATGTACTCTGGTTTATCAGTTGAAGTAGTTTTTATTTTGACCAGGGGATAATTGTTTTATGTTCATAACTAAATGCTTTATATGAGAGGTCTTAATGGACATCGTATTGACTTCACCCAAGATGAAGTTCAATAAGAACTAAAATCAACACTCATTAGGAACAGGATGTTGTGGATCTAAATTGAAGAACACACCCGCTAATGGTATGGGGTTGACCTACTGGAACTGTCCAGGTGATAACATGTTATGATCATTTTTAGGTTTTCTCATGATTATAAGAAAATAAAATCCTTCATGGTCTCAAAGATGGTGATTTAGGTAATTTATATTGCCTAGACATCACTAAAAGATGACTTTCTCAACCTGTTTCAATCTTTCACCATAACTGTAGATACAAAGCCATGCACAGAAATACTTTTTGAAGGTTCATATGAATGGGTCAATTGAACATGTACCAGATCCTCAGCCAAAGAGGAAAGTTTCCCATCAATGCCCCCAATAGGTAATTATAAAAGTGGATAGAATTGCATATTATTCCAACTCAGTGCTCCACAATGACACATACAATCTTATAAACATTCACTCAACATTCTTGCAGGATATGCTTTTTTAAAAGTCATTGATTGTTTTCATTCACCATACGCTGCACTCGAACCTAAAGGCAAGACCTGAGACCAGATTCAACTTTAGTGCTGGGGCACTGTTGTGCTGTATTACCTTCCTTCCCTTATAATGAGTTACCCATAAAGAGCTATGCATGTAGAGAGAAGTTGAATCTGGTTCCATTTTCATCACCAGCATCACCTACCATTTTCTGGTCTCAATTCTCCAAATGTTTCTGTTATATGTTTTCAGATTCTAAAGGTCCAACTCGGCCCATGCATAATTACTCTTCCAACGGCCGAAGGGAAAAATAAAAATCATTACAAGGTGGTGAAGAAAATGATTATGAGAATACTCTTAAATCTCTAATAGGTTATTTTTCTAATGTATATTAACTCTGCCCACACAAATTCTTTGAATTTAGATTCTTTTGATTTTTATGCGATTCATGGTTCATGTGTCTATAACATGATGGTTGAATGTGGTTGCATTTGATCCCTTATGTTCACTGAACTACATGGATTAGGTGATAAAAACATGAATCATTGAATGGGTTTGCATTTGGGCCATGTAACATCTTCTTGTGAGTTCATTGGAGGGTTTCTGATTTCAGGCATGAGAAGGTCTAGTAGAATTTTCTTTTCATCATGATTCAGTGGGTACGATTTTGTAATGTTCTATATGATGTTTTGAACCCAAAACTTCTTGTCCCTTTTCTTTTATTTTATTCACATTAGTTATTTTTCAATATATCAAACAAACAGATACTAAGAGTAGCTCTAGAACTGATTGAAGCTTCCATTCAATAAATTTAGAACCTTCATGTCGACAAATGATCCCGATATGGATGACTCAATATTCGGGTGTTGTATTCATTTATAAATTTGCATTTTTTTATTCTAACATGTCACCTCATGAGCATATATCAAACAAACACATTCATTTTAATCGGCTCCAGAACTAACTCAAGCTTCCAACTCGGATACTAATATCTTTTGTTTGTTCTATTAAGTAGATGTTGTAGTGATGATGCGTTTTAGCTAATATAGCCTTCAGATTATAGCTACAAGAAGAGGCTCCATCATTGGAGACATGTTATTACATGAACATTCCTTCAATACGTGACTGAGGAAGAAAACGAAGTAACAACTGGCATTCTTCAATGAAATTAAAGGTTATGTTCCTTATTTTTCCCATCCTATTTATTGAAATTTATCCATTTTATTCTAGACAATTAAATTAACAAAAAAGTTTTGGCCTTCTCTACCTATGATTCCTCTAGGTATTCAAATTCTGGTGGCATAAATTTGGTTGAGAAACTAATGATGAAATCTGTTGCAAGGTACATATTCATCTTTGAAATGGTAACATCTTTATTCAAATGTTACATCCACAACAACATGTAACCCCACATGGATCCCATAAATTAATCATATAGGCCATTGAAACGATATGACTTTCTCATCTACTAACTAGTGTCCTTTCCATGTGCCACACTGGTTAACACTGGCTGCATATGACTGTCTCAAATCCCTTACAAGCAGGGCCAGCTGCCTTTTGTTTCATACGAATGTATCCTACAGCTAAACAGGTTACTATTTCTACTCAGCACCACTCACTATAAAAAACATATATAGAACATATGGACCCTTTCCCATGCTCTACTGTTTTCCTTTTATAGGGATTCTATACATCAGATGTAGATTTTTTGGAATTTTTTTGTTCCAGTTGGATTCTACAATTATGTTCTAGCATCAATGTATAGTTTTATGCACATTGTGAATATTTTCACTTATCCAAACTACTCTATGTATTGCAGTACCTTATTAATGTGGAATTTATGGGGTGATCATATTTTTAGTGATGTGTCCATGGATGTGGGTGAATACAAGATTTTACATTATGTATTAAAAAGGTGAACCACTCATGAAAAACTCATGTTTTGGGAATATTTACTAAAGTCGTATAATTATTCATATCGAATTATTGATTCTTTTAAAATTGTGGTAAATAATTAGTTTTCATCCCTCATCATATAAACATGTTTAATTATAGAATAATTATGAGATGGAATCATTATTTTTTCCCTATATTAGGTCAGTATTGCATAATTTTCATCATTATTTAAGAAATATAAAAGCAAGAATTCCATTGTGTAATTGGTGTTTTTAGTCAAAATAGTCCATTTGTATGAACATCCAATTAGACTATTTTAGTATTCTTTTTCACATAGACACACACACACATATTCTCAAGGACATCTGCTCCTGAAAAAATTAGCTTTCATAGAAACCACACTAAATGAAATCATGATTTTTACTAATCCTCAACCCAACATATTCTAAAGGCCATCTGCTCCCTTCATAATCCGTAAAACTTTAAACTCTCTCTAGTATTAATTCCACCATTTATCACAATCTTGAGTCTTTACTCCAACTACACCTTCACCTCCACCTTCTGTTTAATCTATATCTCTTATATCTAACTCTTCTATTCCATTGTGTTCCATCTCCATCACAATTTTCTTCACTTTATTTCCTCATGTCATGGGATCCCAATTCACTTCATTATCCTCATTTTATTGTAAAAATTATAGAGTACAACGACATTACAATTTTTTTGAATGACGCATAACCAATAAATTTGAAATTAAATTGAATAGTTTCGTGCTTTTGTACAAGCGGGATACTAGTAATATACAATAAATGTGTGTTTTTTATATGTATAATAAACATACATTTGTTATAGAATAATTTTTAATGAGTAAAAAGAGACTCAATACTTAATTTAATGGTTTTCTTGTCTCACATTAATTTTCCAGGGGACACAAGCAATGTTAAAAAATTATTTATTATGTTTTTTGTGTTTAATTCAAAAGGATTTATTATATGATTATTATAATTAATTTTTTGGGTATTTACATATCCATTTGATGATATTTCATTCATGGAGTTTATGATTAAAAAGTCACCAAATCATGAAATTAATTTATGCACAATTTCCGTTATTGGATACATATTCTATGCTATGAACCTATATAATTTTTCGAGTTTTATATAATTAAATTTGACATGTTATGTCTTAAAAATAATTAGTTTAATGATATATTCTGATTCAATAAATTTTACTCTTTTACATGGTGAGTATAATTCAAAATTTTAAATTGGTAAGAGTTTATTGATAAAATCTAAACATTTATCATGTTTTATTGTGTTTATTGTTCCATTTATAAAATATTAAGATCCATATCTCAAGAAATGTCATTAATTATCTTATCTTATGGTTATTCATGATAAATTCATTTATTGGTCAATTTTACTATAACACCCCAATCATTTTTTGGTATTCTATGTTAAATAAATTATATTCATAGCCGGTATTTCTTAATTCACTAAGAATATATGAAAATAACTAAGTTATTTAAAGAATATAGTCATAACCTAGCCATTTTACAAAAAATTTATTATTCTGTGATTTGAATTTTAAAAATCTGACATACACGGTTTTGTTCAGGGTAATATTTAGAGTGTGATAGAATTAATATGATTTTCATTGAATAGTATCCTACCCTTATGAATTGTAAACTATCCTAATAAATAGTAACTTACCCTTATGAATAGTAATATTACTCTTATGAATGGTATCCATACCCATTAATGTATAAATAAATTTAGGATCCTTAAAAATGAAAATGAATATTTTAAGTGTTTGTATTTTTTCATTAAATAATGATTTTCATTAAAAATTAAATTTATCATAATTGGAAATTTATTTATAAAAAATAGATTTCATTTTAGGATTCTACAAGTCCAAAAATGGTTAGGGTTAATTTTTGGGATTTTTCTGAAATACATGAATTCATGGTGAGTTGTAAAATACATTAATTTACCGTATAAATTAATTATAAATTAAATTAAATATTTCTAAAATCGTGACTGATTTAAGAACCCAAATATCGAACGCACATGCTCTTATTACTATTTTTATTCATGGAATTCTAACTATTACTTTTCTGGAGAAGATATAATAAATTAATGATTATTATATTTAGAATACTCCCTTCCCATCCAATATATAAACCACCCCTCATCCCTATCACTCTCACACCATTCAATATTCATGCATTGCATAAATTATTTCAAATACTCTTCACAAGCCCTCTATTCACATGAAACGCCTACTTGTCTCACCAAAAGGCCAAAAACAAATGTCTTAAGGAGTTTCTTCAAGAAGGAGTACTCAAGAGGAGAACCTCTCTCTTCTCTTCTTTCAAATTCTTTTACAAGTTTTATTATTTTGTTGCTCTCTTATCAAATCACCTCATACAAATTCCATGAAAATTAAAATACCTTAAATGTAATATATTTTCATTATTCTAATGTAATATTTCATCATAATATATCTTTTCCCCCTCCTTTTATACAATAAAATCAAACACCGTCTGAGATATGTTAATTTATCACACTCAAGGAAGACATGATTTGATGTTGCATTAATATCTTCAATACTGTTAATAAACCCATTTCAATGGTTGAACCATATCATTATATATGTATATTTTTTTCTTTAATGTTCTATAATCCTTACACACTCATAATATGAAATAATAATACAAAACAAGTTCATTGTGCACAAAGCCGCCAATCCAAATCCAAGCATTTATCATTAACTAATCGAATGAGTCATCCTCATGGTATATAACCAGAATAATTATAAGATCCATTATATAATCTTAATGTAACTAATAATATATATTATCAATTTTGGATGTTTAACCGCATTTCCAACAAACTTCCTTTCAGGAATACAAGTAAACGGATCATGAAAACCAATGAAGAAAATGCTACCAAAACAATAAAATTGAATATCGTAAACCAATAAAAAGATCTTTAATGTACCTAATAAGGATATAAAATTCTAATTAAATGTTTACGAGGTTATGTAATTATTAATTAATGATGATAAATTTTAATTTTTTTGCCGTTAAGAACAATCAAGAACACCTTCAAGCCTGAGGTAAGGGATCCTCTCTCTCACTTTTGTTCAAGAATTCCCCCTATGTTGTGCCCTTTTATTTTTAATTCATAATGATGGGTTTTGTTTTTTCACCTTCCACATACTTCCCTTATGATATATAATTAATGGGATACTCTATTACCTATTATTAATCCCTCACAAGAACACCTGTTACCATGTCGAAATGTTTGTAATGGGGTTTCTCATCCCACCTTCATTTCCATGACATTTATAATGTTCGCCACTTATTTCATCAATGTGGTGTATTTATACTACTATTTGTCATATAATATCATTATTGTATTTATATTTATGGTATTAAATGATTTAGTTTATGGTTATTATGTTTTGGTTATATTATTCGACTGATTACATTGTGGTAAAAGACTTTGTCTCAATTTTCTATTTCGTTGTGACATACTTTGTATTTTTCACCTAATAATTCATATGTGGTGTACGTAATTATAATTTGATATCACTTTTTATTTGAAATTATAATTCTATTAAATATCCACATTCTCATATCAAGGATATGATTATTTTCTAATTCGTATACCAATTTAATACGATATTATTATGAATGTTGTTTTAACTATGGAAGTGTTGATGAATCGGTATCATATATTCTATATGGATATTGTAAATGAATATTTATTTTGTTTTGAATCTATGTGTAAATAATTCGTTGGACATGTAGTGATGGGAGGGGCCTGCTATATCCCTTCAATGCATCGACTGGTCTAATGAGATAATCTATTGGCGACAAACCCCTCGAGTTTATTTCAGAAAATCAGAAGGTTTTCTACCCCCATAACTAAGTAATTTTAATGGTATTATGGTATAATGTTTCAGATACAAGACATCCAATTAATAAGAATTATCTTTATTCATCATCAGTTTTTACTATCCCTAAGGATTTCACTATGACCAAATCTATGGATGCAGTTTCTTTCTCAGTTTATTAATGGAATGAGTTTTACATTTATTCACCACGCCATATTAACTATGCTTAGTTGTTTATGATTGATTCATGATTCCACTATTTTTAACCCTTACTGAGTGTTTTAGTTCAACCCTTTCGTTTGATTACCTTTAATATGTTATGTAGAAGAGATTATTTATTGAGTCACTATGGGTGAAATTTTTTGTCTCTAATTTATATTGTAATTTGATACCTTTCCCAATGTATTTTGAGTTACATCTATGTATCTAGTTTCTTAAAGAATAATTAAATGACCATTATGTTAGGATTTCATTCCTTTTACGCATGCCAGTGTAATAAGTAATGCATAGGCTCCAGTCTAGAGGGGTCAGGGTGTTACAGTTGGTATCAAAGAAAGTTTAGTAGGAGCCTTGGGAACTAGATTTGAAAATATAGACTAGGGTACCAATCACTAAGGAAGTTTGTTAGTAAAAACATACCATAATGTCCTGGTATTTTGTCAAGGAATATATTCTATGGATCCTTCTAGAAAATACATCCCTGTCTGGATACAGACAGGTAGATATTGCTCTGGTACGGATGTACCTAAGAGTGAAAACTCCAATAAGGAGTTTCGGGCATGACCTCAGGTATCCTGTGACACAAAAATGGTCCTTGCTTCAGTCTTGGTATTAACACTCTTGGGTATATTCTTAGGATAATTCATATTTCCATTACATGCCATTATGAAGTATTTTAATGAAAATTTTTCGTCAGGGAAACCATGTCTATGAGATTAGTTATGCATAGGATTTCAATTTATGTTTATTACTTTTCTAGTCAATATTATACATTATGATTCATAACCTAGCCTAGTGTATGAAATTATTTAGAAATGGTGTCTAGTGTAAGAAGGGGAATAAATACTCGTGGACAATGTATGGATTTTCCCACTGAGAAAGTCAACACAGTCAATGTGGGAGCAGATCTTATCCTGACCATATTAGGTCAAATTACTCAGGTTGTGACGAATAACAATGATACAACTATGTTGGATCATTTAATGTAGCATAAGCCCTAATATTTTAATGGGACTACTAATATAGTTGAAGCTGAGCAGTGGATTAAGTCCCGTGAAAATATATTTATGGAATTAAGATGCAATGATAATGTAAAGCTAGTGTTGGAAGTGTATTGTCCCAAGGGTGATGCTGATCAATGGTGGTCATTGATCCAGAATACTATGGGGGAAGAAGAGATAAAAGATAAGGAATGGAGGAATTTTAAGGAAATATAATTTGACATATATTTCCCTTGTTAGCAGCAAACTGAAACGAAGCTAAAATTTATGGTATTAAAGAAAAGGGAAGAAGATAGTGTTACAAAGTAAAAGTATTCCTTCACCAGACTCAAAAGGTATTCCAATGATTTCATAAGTGACACGGAAGACAAGATTGGTAATTTCATTGATGGTCTTAAACCATGTCTTCAATGGTCACTGGCATCTCAATGATTTTCATCATATGATGAAACTGAATTAAGTGCCATCAAAACAGAGATAGAGATTTCTAGATGAAATTTTCTCAAGGGAAACCAAGATAAGAAGCAGTACACAAATAAACATGGAAAAGGTAAAGCACCAAAGAAGAACCAGGGAACTAATCAATTCCAATTATGTGAGAACTGTTGAAAGAATCATCTTTGTAAATTCTTGAAAGGCATGAGTGTCTACTTTAAGTGTATAGAAAAGGTTCACCGATCTAAAGAATGAAAAAAAAAGAATCAATTCAATGAAGTTCAATTATACAATTGTAGAGATATGGGACACTATTCAATTGTGTGTCATAAGCGCCAAGAAAACTTTCCTCAGAAAAGGCCAAGAGGGAAAGGGAAATCTTATGCAATTACAACCATGGAGGGTGAAGCTGCTAATGATGTGGTGAAAGGAACCTTAATTGTTTCCTCAAACATGGATAATTCATTATTTGATTCTGGATCATCACATTCATTTATATCTTCCTAGTTTTCCATGAAAATTAGACATGTCCAATTTTATCTAATTAAGGAGTTGTCAGTTAGAACTCATATAGGATGTATCATTGCAACAAAGGCATCTTGATAAATCCCCATCATGACACATAAACATGATTTAGTTACTAACCTTATCCTCAAGAAAAATATTGACTATGATATAATTCTTGGAATGAATTGGATATCAAATTATGATGCAAATACCTACTGCCAGAAAAGAGAAGTTGTAGTTTTTGAAAATGGAGTAGAATCCCATATCTTTAGAGCAGGAAACTCTCCGCCAGATTATTATCTATATCCACCGTAGTAGCTCAACTGAATGAAATACTTGGAGAGTAAGATAAACTAATATCATTGGATAAGGAAAAAATCATCAAATTGAAGATGTGCATATAGTGTAAGAATACATTGCTGTATTTCCAATGGATTTACCTAGACATCTTCCAGAGTAGGAAGTTGAGTTCTCTATTGACTTAATTCTTTTTACGCGACCTATATCAAAAAATCCCTAGAGAATGGAAACGTTTGAATTAGTGGAGATAAAAAACTAATAGAGGAATTCAATGAAAATTTATTTATTCCAACTAGTGTTTGTCCATGGGGAGACCATGTCCTCTTTGTCAAGAATAAATATTTATCTATGAGGTTATGCATTTATTACCGGGAAATAAATACTATAACGATAAAGAATGATTATCCTCTGCCAAGAATTGATGATTTATATAAACAAATTCTGGGATCATAAAACTTTTCTAAGATTGAACTTTGATCTAGATATCATTAGTTGTGTTTGAGGAAGAATGATATTCCAAAGATAGTGTTTCGAACCAGGTATGGGAATTACGAGTTTACAGTGAAGCCTTTTGGACTGACTAATGAAACATCTATTTTCATGGATTTATTGAACACAATTACTTGAGATTATATTGAAAACATTGTTGTGGTATTTATCTATGATATCCAAGTATACTAAAAAAACTATAAAGGCCATGAGAATAACTTGAGGACTATTATGAAAATTCTTAGAAGAAATGAATTATATGAAATTCCTAGAAAGTGGGAATTTTGGATTCAATCAGTTTATTTTCTTAGCCATATTGTCTCTAAGGATGGAAAATTAGTTGATCCTGTGAAGGAAAAGGCAATCCAATAATGGACCATGCTAACAAACATAACATAGGTATGTAGTTTTACTGGCTTAGTAGGTTACTATCAGTGTTTTGTTCATAATTTCACAAGACCGACTAACCCGCTAATCAATATCACAGAAAAATGGGTTATGTTTGTATGAATGAAATAATGTACAGAATTATTTGATGAATTGAATAGAAATTGGTCAATGCTTCAATTATGACTCTGCCATCTAGAAATAATGGATTTGTGATACACAGTGATGAATTAAAGAATGGGTTGGGTTGCATCATTATGCAAAATTCTAAAGTTATTACTTATGTATCAAAGAAGTTGAGGACTCATGAGAAAAATTAACCAACTCATGAACATGAGTTGGCAATGATAATCTTTGCTCTAGAAATATGAAGACATTATCTATATGGTGAAAGATGTGAGATATACACGGATCACAAGAGTTTGAAATACATTTTTACACAAAAAGAACAAAAAAAGAAGAAAAGGAGATGGCGCGAGTTACTCAAGGATTATGATTTTTCAATACACTACCACCCCGAAAAGTCAAATAAAGTGGATGATGCATTAAGTAGGAAAGATCATGGACTCCTGAGCCAAATGATGATTGAGGGAGATCCAATATTCCTAGATCTACTAAAGATGGATTTGGGAGTTTTTAAGGAAGGGGAAACATCATTCCTTTTTCAAATGAATACTAAACGATCATTACAAGAGAGGATAAAAAGATCTCAATCTGATGATGAGAATCTCTACAGGAAGATTAATGCTGTTAAGGATATGAGATTGGAAGAAATCATGTATGAAGAAGGAGTTTTGAAATTTTTGAAGAGGTTATGTTTTTCATATGTACATGATCTAAAAAGGGAACTTTAAAATGATGCTCATAGCTAAAATTTATTTATACACCAGTGTAGCACAATGATGTATAGAGATTTGAAGGAATATTTTTTGTTGGATAATATGAAGTGAAAAATTGATGATTTTGTGTCAAGGTGTCTAGTTTTTCAAAAGTGAAGGGAGAGAGACAACATCCTAGAGGGTTGATGCAACCTATACCTATTCCTATGTAAATGTGGGATGCAATTATGATGGAATTTTTTATCGGACTACTGAGAAAACCGAGAAGGAATGATGAAATATGGGTAATATTTGATCATCACACAACATAAGCATATTTCCATCCTATAAGAGAAAATTTTCCACTCGACCTCCTTAAAAGACTTTATATTAATGAAGTTACAAGACATCATGGTGCACCTCTATCGATTGTGTCTAATCGAGATCCCCAATTTACATCAAAATTATAGAAATGTTTCCATAAGTCTTTGGATACTGAGCTTCATATGAATACTACTTATCACCCCCAAACTGACGGATATTTTGAAAGGACTGTTCAAACTCTAGATGAGATGATGAGATCATGCTCCCACGACATTCAAGG
The DNA here is from genome assembly GCA_963277665.1 of Viscum album. Taxonomy (NCBI): domain Eukaryota; kingdom Viridiplantae; phylum Streptophyta; class Magnoliopsida; order Santalales; family Viscaceae; genus Viscum; species Viscum album. The sequence goes on from CAUJRU010000189.1 coordinate 1,123,226, forward strand.
TATGTGGGATCAATACATTCCTTTGGTGGAATTTTTCTATAATAATTGTTTCCATTCTAGTATTAAAATGGCTCTATATGATGCATTATATGGAAAGAGATATCACAATCTAACATGTTGGGATGTAGTTGGTGAGAGGAAACTTATAGTCCCAAAATGTATTGAAGAGCCACATAAAAGGTAAAGTCAATTCAAGATCAAATTAAATCATCCCAAAGTAGGCATTAGAAGTATGCTGACAACCAAAGATTAGATTTGAAATTACAAGTGGGATTTTATATCTTTCTTAAAGTATCTCCGTGGAAGGGTGTTTTTAGGTTATGTAAGAAAGATAAATTGAGCCCAAGGTACATCGGACCATTTGAAATTCTGGAAATAATCAGAGATGTAGCTTATCGTTTATCAATGCCGCGATGTCTCACCAAAGTTCATGATGTGTTCCACATGTCATTGTCAAAGAAATACATGCCATACCCAACAAATGTACTCACCTATAAAGAAATATAATTGGAACCTTATTTTTCATACTCTGACGATTCTATCCAGATCCTTGACACAAGGGAGAAAGTATTGAGAAATCAAACTACCTGTCTAGTAAAGGTTTTTTGGATAATCCATAACATGGATGAAGCAACATGGTAACCTAAGGTTTTTATAAAGAAGAACCACCCACATCTTTTTTTGGGGCATTATACATAAAATTTTGAGGGAAAAATTTATGAAGGAGGGAATAATGTAACACCCAAAACATTTTATGGTATGATCTCCTAAATACATTCAATTCATAGTGTGTCTTTCCTAAATCACTAAAAATATATGGAACAAAAATTGGTTATTTATATGATATACTCATAACATTGGCATTAAACATAAATTTTCAAGTATTGTGATTTGAATTTTGAAAATCTGACATACACGGTTGATTTCAGGGTCATATTTAGAGTTTGATAGAATTTACTTAATTTTCAGGGAATAATAACATAGCCTTATGAATAGTAACCTACCGTTATGAATAGTAATTTAATCTTATGAATTGTAATATGACTCTTATGAATGGTATCCATACCCATGATTGTATAAATAAATTTAGGCACCTTAAAAATGAAAATTAATATTTCAAGTGTTTGTATTTTTTTATTAAATAATGATTTTAATTAGAAATTAAATTTATCATATTTATAAAATTATATTTGAAAAATAGTGTTCCGTTTTTATTCTAGACGTAAAAAAATGGTTAGCATGAATTTTTGGGATTTTTATGAAATAATTCAATTTTTTGGAATAGTAAAATACATTAATTTACCGTATAAATACATTATAAATTAAATTAACTATTCCGTTCATCAGAAGTGATGTAAGGACCAAAACCTTGAACTCAAATTCTATTATTATGATTTTATGTCATGGAACAGTCACTACTTCTTTTCTTGAGAAAAAAAATAAATTAATGTTTATAACAATAAGAAAACTCTCCTCCCCTCTACTATATAAACCACCCCTCACCCCTCTTACTCCCACACCACTCAAGATTCAAGACTTTCCAAAATTCTACCAAATACTCTTCCCAAGACCTATCCCTACATCCATGACATTTTGGTCTCACCAAAAGGCCAAAAAACAAAGGTCTCAAAGAGTTTCTCATAGCGGAATACTCAAGAGGTGAACCTCTCTTCTCTTTTCATTCAAATTCTTTTACAAGTTTCATTATTTTGTTGTTCTATTCTCACCTCAACTAATCCAAATGCCATTATAATTTCCATTACCATACATTAACTATATTTTCATTATGATAATGTAATATTTCATCATAATATCTCTTTTCCCCTCCTTTTATATAATAAATGCATACACCATCTGAGATGTGTTAATTTATAACACTCAAGGAAGACGAGTTTTCAATTTGCATTAATATCTTCAATACTAGTAATAAAACCTTTTAAATGGTTGAACCAGATCATAATATATTTATTCTATCTTTTTTAATTTTCTGGAATCCTTACATACTCACAACATGGAATAATAAAACAAGTCAAATTTATTGTACACAAAACCGCCAAGCCAAATCCAAGTATTTATCATTAAATAATTGAATGAGTAATCCTCATGGTATATAACCAAGAATCATTAAAAGATAATTTATATCTCATTAATTTAACAAATAATATATATTAAAAATTCTGTATGTTTAACCACATCTCAAAAAAAACACCTATTCATGAATACAAGTAAACAAATCATGAAAACCCCAGATGAAAATGCTACCAAAACAATAAAATTGAATCTCTTAAACCCCTCCAAAAGGCCATTAATGACCCTAAAAAGGTTATAACACATAAATTACATGTTGATTAGGTTCTATAATTATTAATTAATGATTTTAAATTTGATCATTTGGGACAGTAATAACAATCAAGAACACCTTCAAGCATAAGGTAAGGGATCCTCTCTCTCACTTTTGTTCAAGAATTCCCCTATGTTGTGCCCTTTAATTTTTAATTACTAATGATGGGGTATGTTTTTTCACATCCCAAATACTATAATTATGAAATTAAAATAATTTGATACCCCTTTACCTCTCATTAATCCCTCACAAGAACACCTGTTACCATTCTAAAATGTCTTTAATGGGTTTTCTCAACTCCCCTTTATTTCTATGTGATTTCTAATGTTCGCTGCTAATTTCTTGAATGTGGTGTATGTGTACTAAAATTTGTCATATAATATCATGATTATATTAATTTTTGAGGTATTAAATGATTAATTTGATGGTTAATATGTTCTTGATATATGATTCGACTAATTACATTGCGGTAAGGGACTTTGTCTCAATTTTTTATTTTGTTGTGAATTTGTATTATACACCTAATAATTCTTATGTGGTGTACCTATTTCCCATTTGAGAGAAATTTTCATTTGAATTATATTAAATATCCATTTTATCAATTAAATGATATGATTATTGTCTAATCCGTATATCATTTTACATACGCTATTTTTTTAATGTTTTTTAACTGTAGATGTATTGATGAATATATATCCTATATTCTATAAGGATAACGTAAATTCATATTGATCTTGTATGGAATATATGAATAAAGAATTATTTGGAAATTAAGTTATGGGAATGTCCTATTATAGCCCATAGAGGCATCAATAGGTCTCCTGGGACAATCAGTTGGTGACAAACCCTTCGAGTTGGTTTCAAAAAAGTAGACAGGTTTTTACCCTCATTACTAAACCATTTTAACGGTATTATGGTATCATGTTCTAGATACATGATTTCCAATTAATAAGAATTTTCCTTAATCGTTATTAGTTCTTACTATCCATGAGGTTTTCACTATGGAAAAATCTATGGATGCAGTTTCATTCTCAGTTTATTAATGGCGTGAGTTTTACATTTATTCACCGTGCCATATTGACTAAGCTAAGATGTTTAAGATTGATTCATGATTCCAATATTTTTAACCATTACAGAGTGTTTGAGCTCACCCCATTCATTTGTTTACCATTATTAAGTTATAAATAAGAGATCATTTATTTAGTCTCTGTTGATGAAGCTTTTAGTTTTTGTTATGTATTGTAATTTGTTACTATTCCCAATGTATTTTGAGTTAATTTGTGTATATAGTTTCATTAGGAATAATAAAATGATAGATCATTTGGTATCTATTTCTTTTTAATCATTCAAATGTAACGAGTAATTGACCAGCTCCATTCCTGAGGGGTCTGGGTGTAACATTTACACTCTTTGGACCATAAAATGATTAAGAATGTGTCTATAAGAAAGTTCCCTTTACCTTTCGTTTTAGTGGGAAATCAATGTTCATTCAAAACCATGTCTTACAAAAATGTTTAAAATAATTATTCAAATGTTTTTAATTTATAAATGTTTTAATTTGTTTTCAAGAATTATATATAACTATTCAATGTAAATTCAATGAAAATGTTTTTTAAAAATGTTTTTTGGAATTATTTGTAATTTTTCAAAGTGAATTCAAAGAAAAATGATTTTTAAAGTTCTGTAAAGTGTTATTTACATGTTTTCAATTTATAATGAAATAAAAAAAATTAATTTATTTTTAAAATTAATTTATTTATTTTCAAGCAAAATTTGCATCAAATGTTTTTCAATAACTCTTTATAAGTTTTCAATGTTTTGTCATAGAAATAGTTTTCAAAACATTTTCACGATTACATTATATGTTTTTAAGAAAAATGATGTTTAATAAATTTCAATATTTCATTATAAATTTCCTATGTACTTTCATTAAAAAAGGTTTCTCAAATTGTTCTCATGATTTAATTATAAGTTTTCAAAGTATTTTTAATGAAATAGTTTCCAAAACATTTCCAAGCTTCATTTATAAATTTTCATGAAAATTTGTTTCCAAAACCATTTCAATATTTTTTTATATGTTTTGAAAATGTATTTAAAGATTAATTTCTATTTTTCTGAATTTTTAATTAAATTCAAATATTTTAAAAATGTTTTATCTCTTTAAAATTCATTTTTCAAATAAAAATGAAAAATTTCCTCATAAAATGTTTTTAAAAGATCTTTATAAATTATTTCTCATATAAGATGACATCTGTTGGTGATTATCAATTCTTTTTAGGGAATTGATTAAAATTTTCTATTCATATAATTTATTTGAATGTTTTACGTATTTATGGAATGATTTTTATGAAACATGATTCTCTTTCACATGTTATATACTTGTGAAAACCATTTAGCTTTCATGGGTTGTATTATTATGAAACCTAATACTTTTCTCAGGTTATGATTTGACGAAATGATTATGAAACCTATGTCTTCATACATCAGTTATGATATGATTAGATTTTTATGATACCAAATTCATTTCGTGGGTTATTATATGATTGTTTAAGATCTTGTGTCACATGTATGTATGATTTCATAATGAGATGGGTGTGACCTATATCTCCTAAAAATGGATTGGGTAATGATTTATATCTCATGCGAAATTTAAGGGGATCAAGTTGGAAGGCTTGATACACTATGCAAGATGGGGAACCCTAATCCACTAATGGAAGATTGGGAAACCCAATACACTATGGAAGTATGGGGAAAATTGATCTATTTCAATGGAATGAATCCAACATGGGATGGTGGTGTGTCTCTTCTAGTAGAGGTAGTTCCTATAACATGTATTGATATGTTTTGACAGTGTGCCTCGACTTATAGGGAATGATATCACATGTTTATGTATCTTCCACAATTCTATGTCTTGTTCCTATGTTATGCTTTAATGTATAATGTTCTCAATTCCCTTATTATTCATGTCTTATGAAATTCCAATATATATTCGATGATTCATATTTTTAATCATTGATATGTATAGTATGTTCTCATAATGTTATGATCACATTTTAATACCCTTATTCTCATGTTTACACTTACATATATCCATCATTTACCATTATTGAGCATATGATATCACCCATTTTTTTATCCTCCCACATGATATGAAGATATGTATTATATAAGATGTGTCTAAGATGTATAGTAGTCATGAAGAACCCAGTGGAAGATAATGTAGCTAACTTATGTGCTATTGCTTATACTTTCTTATTTCCAAATGCACTATAATAATATGGTATTTGGGATTCTATTTGGGTAATGTATTATATATTCTGTAAAATTATGTAATGTTAATGTATTAAAATATAGGGTCTTTATAGTTTTTATTAGAGAAAAATTTTAGTTAACCTTTATAAACTAGGATGTGAAAACCTTAGATAAAACCTTAAGGATATTTTTATGGACAAGTTTAAGGATGAGGAAATGTACTCAAAAATGTAACATGATTTTGGTAATGGATTGAGAGAGTAGTTTCCAAGTAACAAATCTCTATTTGGATAACACATGTTGATGTGGCTCTATCATATTAGTATATAGCGTTAAAAAACCTAAAAATCTATATTGTGCTAGACTCGGTTTGGAACTGGTGCAAGATAATGGGCCTTGTTGCACACATACTTTGACACTACCTGGGTATATGCTTTTGGAACGCACAAAATCCTAATGAAACACCATGAATGATTTAAATATGAGTTAGATATAAATAACCTTCTATAAACATAACCTTTCAATTATTAAATAATGTACAATAATTTAGACATCCTTTGAGTGGTTTTCATTATTATGTAGTTATTCACTATGATAAATGGTTCTTACTCTATGATTTTTGGTTTTATATAATAGAGGGAACTTGTCGGAGTCAACCTAATGTTTATTATGATAGAAAATGAGAATATTTTACTAAAGAGAAACTAAATTATAAGGGAGATATAAGGAAAAATCTCATTGATACAGTCATCCACATTTCATAAGCTATGAATCGTGATGGACTTCCAAATGAGAATTGGAGGGAACAATATTCTATTCAGTCCTTCATCAAGAAACATCCACCTTCATTCAGTAGATCATCTGATACACTTATAAGACTTCGGCCTTAAAAATTACTTAATATTGAATTAAATGAATAATTCACATTGAGGATCTTTTCAGGTTTAGAGTTTTAGAGAGTTAGATCATAACTATTACATCTCAAAATATTACACAGTAGACACTTCTACAAAGTTTCTTTTTTTTACAAAACATGAACTTTTAAAAAAAGAGTCATGTCTAGTTCCATATTTAAGATAGTAGGACTTTTCCTTCATCCCATCCTTGACTCTATTCCACATTATGTCCTGTGAAAAACATTTCAAAAAAACTTGGGATGGGAATAAAAAGCTCAGTAAGGGATACACAAAGAGGAAAAACTTTTCATTTTTCAAAACAACAAGCAAACCAAGAATACTTTATCAAAGTAACACTTTTCACCTTTATGAAGTAGTAAAAAACTCTTCACTGAATAAAATATCATTACTTACCCTTTTTTAACCAAAATATTACCATAAAAACCATATAAAGAACATATAACATATAAAGGTAACTTGGGACATAAACATACTTAATTGCAATAACCATATGATCAAATTCCACACATATCACGTAATGGAATATCCATACGGCCAACTTCCATACCCAATACATTGGATGTTATAACGTAACCACCCGTCCTGGTATTCACGACACCACTCTTCATATGGTTTATCACGTAACCACCCATCAAATGTCCAAGTACCATTATAAAATCATAAGACATAAAACAAATATAATGGAAAGAAACCATTTCCACATTTCGATCAAAATATATCACATAAATATATTTATATAAAAAATCCATTATAAAATCCATTTTCAATACCAAAATACATAAAAGAGTATATGGTATTTATTTCATTTTAAAAATATTACGGCTTGTTGAGGAATCCAAAGACCAAATAATACTCGTGGCGGCGAAAAAGGTCATTGTCACCATGTACGTTAAAATAATTTTTTTTTCATATAGTAAAATGCTTCGTAGAAAAATATTTCTTTTGTATAAAATTAAAATTCAAATGGGTTTATACACCGTATCAAAGAAAGTTGTGTATAAAACAAAATATGCCTCAATGAAAGGAGATTGAGACGAAGTCCCTTACCCTGTGTCCGACGTGACTCGATTGCTCTTTAATCTCCTGAATAATAAACTAAAGTTAATTTATTCTTGTTGAAGAACCTTTTTCAAGTTTATTATTCCTTTTATATAACTTATTTCCATGTTATAAACATTATATAATTATTTACGTTAATAATGTTTGTTTTCTCGATATTTGGATCTTAAGTCAAAAATGGTCTTCTTACAATTACATGTTGTTCATGTTGTCAAAGTTTCATTATATCCAGAATGTTATTCATGATTTGGATATCATATATATCATATATATCCATAATATACATGTATTTATAATAGTATATAACATTTAGAGGTAAGAAATGAAATGCACCGTTCATGGAGACGGTAAGTCGTGCGTACGCATGAACGCTACTTTCATTTCCATTTCGTATTTAATGGAGTGAAATAATAATGATATATAGGTATATTATAATTACAGTATAATATCATATATAATTTCATTAACTCCATTCTTTATACATCCCACATATGGAATTAACGAATCTAATCACTTTGAGGGGGCATTAGTCCGCACTTCCTAAAATGAAATGTTCGTGTTTAACCATAATGGAAACCATAAAGTAATTCCACAACTGAAAAATATATAATCCTAAGGAAAACAGAAACATAATATATATCATATATAAATATAGTGACATCTTAATGGAAACAATTAAAGGTGTTAAAAGAATATTGAACAATCATCGTTTCATGAGGCAGAAATTCGCCAACCACAGAAACAGTATGATCTTTAACCATTAGACGGAGGTGTGTGTAAGTGTAGCTCGAACACTTCTCATAACAACATACTAGTATATTTAAGATACTGGTGTTCTTACAAAATAATGGAATAAAAAGAGTTTAGGGGGGTTGGAGAAGACAATACCTTTAAATCGGGTAACTCCCTTTGCTTTTACCCAAAATGGTTTCTTGAAGCGCTTCCTACCTAAGGTAAAGATTCTAGGATTAGGAGAGGGATTAAGAGAGATAAAAAGAGTATAGATTGGCCGATCCAATGGCGTGAGAGGTGTGGGTAAGGTGGTAGAGGTGGGGGCCTTCTATAATAGGAGAAGAGGGGTACTATTGGAAAGTTATAAAATGTTACTTTATTATATAATGAGGTTTTTAAATGTCCCAAAATTAAATATTTTGAGGATATGGTGATAAGAGTTCGAAATACACCCATCCAATAGGTTTTTTAAAAATTTAGGTCTTATATTTTACATTATCTTTTCATTTTATATAAATCATTAAATAATGAGGTTATCGATGCATCATCATGGTGTCATAAATAATTTAATTTGTTTAATGTCTAAATGTTATAAAAAAACTATCACGATTTAGGAAATTTTTTTAGATTTTAAATGAATATTTATAGTCAAAATTATGACTTGTATAACCCCATGTAATTTTTTTTAGAAATACAATACATGTTTGTGACATTTTTATTTTAACATTAAATGAAAAGTTTTTAATGTCACTTTCTTACCCATGTGGGTCCATGGGGTCCCCAAGTTGATCCATGGATTTTTTTTGGTCAGCCATGACACATCCAATAAGGTTAGGACATGTGTCAAGGTAATTTCATATTATTATAACATTATTTTTACCATAAATTACACTAATTACCTCTAATCGCGATTAATAAACTTAAAATATACTATTCACCAAAAAAATATTTTAATCCCATTGAACCACATTTTACATCATAATGGCAACCATGTATGTCAGATTTTGGAATTTTAAATCACAGAAGTGGTAAAGTTTCATTTAAATGAAAAATTAGTTTTTTAACCGCTACTTAGTGGTTTCACTATTCATCAAAAATTGAAGTTTTTCAGAAAAATACCAAAATTTCACCCTAATCTATATTTGATATTCCGAATTCAAAAATGATGTCTATTTTACTAAATTTAAAAAAATATAAGTTTCATTAATTTATTTAATAATTAATGCTCGTTGTCAAAACAAATAGCTTGTTTTTATGAAACAATATATATCGAAATATTGACAGTAGTTTAAGTCCAATTTCAAAGTGAAACTAATTCCAATGACCACCATTGGATTAAATTGTAAAAATATATTCCAATTGAACTTTAAAACCAAATCAAAAGATAATATAATCATATAAATAAATTAGATTAAAAAGAGGTTTTGAATTAAAATACATCATTTTTCACTAATTCATTAAAAATGAACTTTATTGGAAAAATAACAAAAACATACACAAAATAAATTTTGATGTCCCGATTATAAATAATAATTTTATTTCATCCAATAGAGTGTATAAGAGTGACCAAAACTATATTTAAATAGGGTTCTCCATCAAAAGGCGATAAATCAACCTCTTAGTGAATATTAGAGTATCTATGCCTAAAATTTAATTCTTTTCTTATTTTAAGACATTATCTTTTATTGGATAAATGTGAAAACATTTAACAAAAATATATAATCATATTTTAGTTATTTCAATTCATTCCTGCCAATAAAACGGCTACGTGTTAACTACCATTTAAAATAATATTATTATATTACTAGTGTGCAACGTAAGATTTCAAAGGAACTTGTTGTTGTTTATCGGGTACGCTATCGAACATAGCATCCCCTTTAAAGTAAAATTAATTTTTAATTCACAAATATTAATAAATATGAAAATGTATAATTCTTTATTTACATGGGATGTTACATCCTTCCCCCCTTTTGGGAATTGTGTCCTCATAATTTTATTCACTTAACAAAATAAGTGGGGGTATTTATCCCTCATAGCATTTTTAGATTCCCACATTGCCTCTTCAACCATATGGGTTTTCGACAAAACCTTTACCTGGTGAGTTACCTTATTCTGCAACACATTCTCTCTATGGTCAAGAATCTAGACTGGTTGTTCTTCATTAGAGTGATTCTCTTCCAACTGAACTACCTCTGGTCTCGAAACATGAGATGGATCTGGCATATACTTTCTCAACATCAAAACATGAAAAACATTGTGTAACTGAGATAATCTTGGAGGTAAAGCCACTCGGTAAGCAACTGATCCAATTCACTCCAGAATTTCACATGGACCAATGAACCTTGGACTCTGATTTCCTTTCTTACCAAATCGCATCTCAATTTCCATGGTGAAACTTTGAGAAAAACATGATCACCTACCTCGAAAGATAGATCATTCCTCCGGTTATCCGCATAAAATTTATGTCTGGTCTGAGCTGTTCTCATATGTTTCTGAATCAACTGAACTTTTTCTTCCATCTCTTCTACCAATTCTGGTCCCATCAACTTCCTTTCACCCACTTCATCCCAAAAAGCTGGAGTTCGACATCTCTTACTATAAAATGATTCAAACGGAGCCATCTGTATACTGGAATGAATATTGTTATTATAAGAAAACTCAACCAAATAAAGATATTGGTCCCAACTTCCCTAATAATCCATCGAAAAAGTACGTAGCATATCCTCCATGGTCTGAATTGTTCGTTCCGATTTCCCATCTGATTGTGGATGAAAAGCTGTACTAAAATTTAATTCCTTACCCAATGACTTCTGAAGGCCTTTCCAAAAGTTAGAAGTGAACCTGAGATCATGATCAGATACAATGGATAGGGGAACTCCATGCAACCTGACTATCTCTTTTAGATACAATCGAGAAAGTTGATCTAGAGAGAATGTATCTCTTATAGGAAGGAAATGAGCAGATTTAGTCAATCGATCAATAATAACCCAGATTTCATTATTACCTCGAGATGTCTTCGGTAATCCCACAACAAAGGCCATGGATATATTTTACCATTTCCACTCTGGCACCAGTAATGACTGCAGCATCCCTTTAGATAACTTCCGCTCTGCCTTAACCTACTGACAAGTCAAACACTTCACAGTAAAATCAGCAATATCTCTTTTCATTCCATCCAACCAATAATACTCTCGCAGATCTTTGTACATCATAGTACTACTAGGATGAACTGTAAACAGGGATCTATGTGCCCCACCTAACAAGTCATTCTTAAACTGTGAATCACAAGGAACACATAATCTATTCCCAAACCTCAAACACAATCATTATCAATGTTAAAATCAGGCAACTTACCCTTATGAACCAACTCTACCTTTTTCTCCAACCCACTGTCTTTCCTCTTCACTTGATTAATTTTGTCTGAGAGGGATGATCTCACTAACACCTGAAACAAAACATAAGAACTTCCTACACCAACAACTTCTATGCCAAAGTTCATAAAATCAAAAATCAAAGGATCTCATTCCAAACGTATCAAGGTTAAAGAAGCATTACTTCTTCGACTCAATGCATCAGCAACATTATTTGCTTTTCCAGAATGGTAATGAATTGTACAATCATAATATTTGATTAATTCTAGCAATATACTCTATCTCATGTTAAATTATTTCTAAGTGAATATATTCTTTAAACTTTTGTGATCAGTATATATTTCACATTTTGCTCCATACAAATGATGCCTCCAAATTTTTAGAGCAAAAACAACAGTAGATAATTCCAAATCATGTGTAGGGTAATTTACCTCATGAGTTTTCAACTAATGTGAAGCATAAGAAATTACCTGATCATTCTGCAAAAGGGCACAACCAGGTCCCTTCAACGAAGCATCACTGTAGATAACAAACTCACCATTCCTGGAAGGAAGTGCCAAAACTGGAGCATTCACTAGTCTTCTATTCAACTCCTGAAAACAATCATCATATTCTTTTGTCCATATAAACTTAACACCCTTCCGAGTTAGCTTAGTCATTGGAATAGATAACCGTGAAAAATTTTCAAGAAACCTTCATTAGTAACCTGCCAAACCAAGAAAACTAAGGATCTCAGTTACATTTTTGTGTCTTGTCCATTCTTCAAAAACTTTTGTTTTAGCAGGATCAAAAGTTATGCCATTTTTTGAAACAATGTGACCAAGGAAAGAAATTTTTTGTAACCAAAACTTACACTTGCTGAATTTTCTATATAGTTTATTTTCATTTAAGGTATGCAAGATGACCCTTAAATTACTTTCATGCACCTCTTTAATTTTAGAAAACACCAAAATATCATCAATGAAAACAACCACAAACCTATCCAAGAACACATAGAAAATTATATTCATAAGGTCCATGAATACAGCATGTGAATTGGTTAACCCAAATGGCATAACTTAAAATTAATAATGGCCATATCTAGTACGAAATGCAGTCTTCAGAACATCTAATTATCTTACTTTCAACTGATGGTACCCTGACCTCAAGTCAATCATCGAAAAATACTGGGATCCCTGGAGCTGATCAAACAAATCATCGATATTAGGAAAAGGATACTTGTTCGTAACAGTTATGTTATTCAAGGATCTATAATCAATGCAAGGTCTCATTGAACCATCTTTCTTTTTAACAAACAAGACAGGACCACCCCATGGTGATGTGATAGGTCGAATGAAACTTTTATCTAATAACTTCTGCAATTGCTTCTTTACCTCTAAAATTTCAAATTGATCCATTCGATAACGGGGGTTTGAAATTGGTTTAGAATCAGGAAATAAGTCAATAGTAAATTCAACTTCCCGATCATGAATAATAATAGGGAACTCGTCAGGAAATACATCAAGATACTCATTTACCACTTGAACATCATTAATCTTAACAGGTACTTTATTTTCAACAACATGTGCAATGTAACATTAATTTCCATATTTTACTAGTTTCTCAACTTCCTGATATGTTATAAAAAGAAAGGGTTCATTCTTGTACACAAACTGAAAATCTTTCTAAAAAGAAACAATTTTAGCTCTGCAGTCAATCTTAGCATGATAAACAGAAATCCAATCCATGCCCAAAAGAACATCAAACTCTACTAGAGTCAAAACAATAAGGATTGCAGGTATATTCTTTCCACACACAAGGATAAGAAGGTTCTTAAAATTTCTTTTTGTCCCAACGTTTCCTCCGGGTGTTTTTACCATAAGTTCAGGATTCATATTTTGAGATCGAATTCCCAATTTACTAGAAATATTCTCAGAAATTAAGGAATGTGTAAGCCCTGAATCAAACAACACATTGCCATAATCTGAACAAACAAACAGTGTACCTAATACTACTTCATTCGATGGCCCAAAATCTATTGAAGTAGTTGCAAATGATTCCACCACCCCTTAATGCTTGTAGTCTGGCTGCTTTCCCTCAGTTGAGTTCTTTGTTAGACACTCATTTTCATAATGTCCCATTTCATTACACTTAAAACATCTTACCGCTGGCTTTTCATTGCTTGTTTGATCATCTTCTTTATAGTTACGAGCTATATGACCAGACTTACCACACCGAAAGCACTTTCCAGACATGGATAAACATTCTCCAGGATGCATTTTACCACACTTCTCATAGGATGGATATTTGGTTTTCTTACCTCCTGGCTTCTTTGATGAATTATTCCCCTTTTCCATCCAACTGGTCCTTTTATTTTTGTTGCTTGTCAAAGAACACATGATCATCAGAAAACTCTATTTCCACCTTCTCTACACATCGAACAAGTTTTTAATAACTTTTTAACTCACGAGAAGCTAAATCCCTTAGATACTTTGTCTTTAACCCTTAGTAAAAATGGTTGATTTTACTATCAAGTTCTCGTATGAAATTTGGAGCATACCTTGCCAATAGAGTGAACTTTTCTTCATAAGAAGCCACTAAGTAATCCTCCTGCCTCAATTCTAGGAATTGTTTATCCATCCTAAGATGAACCACCTTAGGAAAATATTTCTCAAGAAATATACCTTTGAATTCATCCTAGTAGAGAGAATCAATCTCATCACCATCCCTGATATTTTTATCCATCGACCACCACTGATCTGCTTCACCCTCCATACATTAAATAGCAAGACTAACCTTTTGATTATATGAACACCCCATGACATCGAAAATATTCTCCAGTTCTTTCATCCACCCTTCAGCTAGAACAGGGTCAGATGATCCTCTGAATGATGGGGGATGTTGCCTCATGAAATGTTCCACCAATGAAATGTTCCTCTGTGGTTAATCTGGCTGATCTCCTGCATGGATACCACCATCATTTATTGCTTGAGTCAACTATACCATTACTGCAGAAAACTGTTCAGTTCCAATTCCAACAATCTCAGGTTGGTGATTTGGAAGGTTGTATTCCTCCTGATGTCGTCCCAACATAGCTTTCTTGTTTCCTCTACGGAAAACCATTATAAACACAGAAATATCTTAAGATAAGCAACATGGTAATCTTTAAATGCTATATCATTTCAATCATACCCTAAATAAATTTATAACTTAAGAATTTTCTAACTCCTAAAGTTGTCTAAACTTACCTTTGATACCAACTATAAGACCCCAGCCTTAAACATTACATAATATTGAATTAAATGAATAATTCACATTGAGGACCCTTTCAGTTTTAGAGTTTTAGAGAATTAGATCATAACAATTACATCTCTAAAGATTTCACAGTAGACACTTCTACAAAGTTTCTTTTTTTACAAAACATGAACACTTAAAAAAGTGTCATGTCTAGTTCCATGTTTAGGACAACATGAATTTTCCTTGATCCCATTCTTGACCCTATTCCACATTATTTCCTATGAAAAACATTTCAAAAAAACTTGGGATGAGCATAAAAAGCTCAGTAAGGGATACACAAAGAAGGAAAACGGTTAATTTTTCAAAACAACAAGTAAACCTAGAATACATTATCAAAGTAATACTTTTCACCTTTATGAAGTAGTAACAAACACTTCATTGAATAAAAGATCATTACATACCCTTTTATAACCAAAATATTACCATAAAACCCATATAAAGAACACATAACATATAAAGGTAACTTGGTACATAAACATACTTAAATGGAATAACCATACTATCGACTTCCACACATATCACTTAATGGAATAGCAAGACGGACGACCTCCATACCAAATGAAATAGAGGTTATAACGTAACCACCCATCCTGGTATTCACGGAACCAGACGTCATATGGTTTATGATGTAACCACCCATCAAATGTCCATGTACCATTATAAAATCATAAGACATAAACCAAATATAATGGAAAGAAAACATTTCCACATTTCGATCATAATATATCACATAAATATATTGACATAACAAATCCATTATAAAAACCATTTTCAATACAAAAATACATAAAATATTATATGGTATTTATTTCATTTTAAAAACATTACGGCTTGTTGAGGAAGCCAAAGAGAAAATAATACTCGCGGCGGCAAAAAAAGGTCATTGTCACCGTGTACGTTAAAAAAACATTCCATTTTTACATATAGTAAAACGCGTCGTAGAAAAATATTAATTTTGTATAAAATTAAATGTCAAAGTGGTTTATACACCGTATCAAAGAAATTTGTGTATAAAACGAAATATGCCTCAATGAACGGAGATTGAGACGAAGTCCCTTACATCATGATCGACGTGACTCGATTTCTCTTTAATATCCAGAATAATAAACTAAAGTTAATTTATACTTTTTTAAGAAGCTTTTTCATGTTTATTATTCCTTTTATATACCTTATTTCCATGTTATAAACATTATGTAATTATTTAAGTTAATAATGATTGTTTAGCTGATATTTGGATCTTAAGTCGAAAATGGATTTCTTAGAATTACATGGTGTTCATGTGGTCAAAGGTTCAATATATCCAGAATCATATTCATGATTTTGATATCATATATACTTTATATATCCATCATATACATGTATTTGTAATAGTATATATCATTTAGAGGTAAGAAATGAAATGCACCGTTCATGGAGACGGTAAGGCGTTCGTACGCATGAACGCTGCTTCCATTTCGATTTCGTATTTAATGGAGTCAAATCATAATTATATATAGGTATATTATAATTCTAGTATAATATCATATATAATATCATTAACTCCATCCTTTATACATCCCACATATGGCATTAACGAATCAAATCACTTTGAGGGGGCGGTAGTCCGAACATCCTAAAATAAAATTATCGTGTTTACCCATAATGGAAACCATAAAGGTATGCCAAAAATTAAAAATACAGAAGCATAAGGAAAGCATAAACATAATATATATCATATATAAATAGAGTGACATATTAATTTCCACCATTAAAGGTGTTAAACGAAGATTGAACAATCATCATTTTGTGAGGCAGGAATTCACCAACCATAGAAACAGTATGTTCATTAACCATTAGATGGAGGTGTGTGTAAGTTTAGCTCGAATAATTCTCATAAAAACATCCTATTATATTGAATATACTGGTGTTGTTACAAAATAAAGGAATAAAAAGAGTTTATGTGGGTTGGATAATCAAAATAAAACATAAGAACACAAGAGAAGACATTTCCTTTAAATCAGGTAACTCCCTTTTCTTTGAACCAAAACGGTTTCTTGAAGAGATTAATGCCTAATGTAAGGCTTCTAGGATGAGGGGATGGATGTAGAGAGATAAAATAAGCAGATCTTGGCTGAGCCAGTGGTTTGAGAGGTGTGGGTAAGGTGGTAGAGGTGGGGGCCTTTTATAAGAGAAGAGGAGGGGCACTCTTGGAATGTTATAAAATGTTACTTTATTATATAATGAGTTTCGGTTTTTAAAGGTCCCATAATTATATATATCAAGGATAAGGTGATAATAGTTAGAAATCCATGCACCCAATAGGATTTTTACAAGTTTAGGTCTTAGATTTTACATTATCCATCAATTTTATTTAAATCGTTAAATAATGAGGTAATCACTACATCATCATGGTGTCATAAATAATTAAATTTATTTAATATCTAAAAATTATAAAAAAATATCATGATTTAGGAAGTATTTTTCTTTTTATAATGAATATTTACAGACAAAATTATGACTTTTATAACCCCATGTAATTTTTTTTTATCAAAACAATACATGTTTGTGACATTTTTATTTTAACTTTAAATAAAAAGTTATTAATGTCATTTTCATACCCAAGTGGCTCCATAGGGTCCCCAAGTTGACCCACGGATTTTTTTGGTTGGCCATGACACATCCAATAATGGTAGAACATGTGTCAAGGTAATTTTATATTATTAAAACATTATTTTTACCTTAAATTACACTAATTACATCTAATCGCGATTAATAAACATAAAAGATACTATTCACCAAAAAATTATTTTAATCCCATTGAACGACATTTTACTTCATAATTACAACCATGTATGTCGGATTTTGGAAATTTAAATCACAGAAGTGGTAATGTTTCATTTAAAAAAAAATCAGTTTTCTAACAGCAACTTAGTGGTTTCACTTTCATCAAAAATTGAATTTTTTTCAAAAAAATACAAAAAATTCACCCTAAGCAATATTTGATATTCTGAATTCAAAAATGATGTCTATTTTAAAAAATTAAAAACATATAAGATGAATTAATTAATTTAATAATTAATTCCCATTGTCAGAACAAATAGTGTGTTTTCATGAAATAATATATATCAAAAGATTGACACTAGTTTAAGTCCAATTTCAAAGTGAAATTAATTCCAATGACCACTATTGGATTAAATGGTAGAAATATATTCTAATTAAAAATTAAAACCATTTCAAAAGATAATATAATCATATGAATAAATTATATTAAAAAGTGGTTTTAAATTAAAATACAACATTTTCACTTATTCATTAAAAATGAACATTATCGGAAAAATATAAAAAACATACAGAAAGTAAATTTTGTTGCCCGGATTCTAAAGAAGAATTTTATTTGGTCCATCAAATTGTATATGAGTGACCAAAACTATATTTAAATAGTGTTCTCCCTCAAAAGGTGATAAATCGACCTTTTAATGAATATTAGAGTATCTATGCCTAAAATTGAATTCTTTTCTTATTTTAAGCCTTTATCTTTTATTGGATAAATGTAAAAATATTTATCAAACATATATAATCATATTTTAGTTATTTATATTCATTCCTACCAATACAATGGCTACGTTTTAACTACCATTTAAAATAATAATATTATATTACTACTGTGCAATATAAGATTTCAAAGGAACTCGTTGTTGCGTATCAGGTATGCTATCGAACATAGAAACTCTTTTAAAGTAAAATTAATATTTAATTCAAAAATATTAATAAATATGAAAATGTATTATTCGTTATTTACCTAGGATGTTACAACACTTGTGTATGAACAATAGTTCAATACCATTAAAAATATATTTTCAATCCTCTAAAGTTTAGAAAATGGAAAACTAATTCTTGATGTTTATCTTTTAAAAGGTAAAGAAGGCCGGGGGTGGACCCTAATCAAGAATATAAGGAAGTAAGGTGAAATTGAAACACTAGATTGGGACTAGTTCAAGAATATATTATTCAATAAAAACTATACTAATGTTTTCCATGTGATGATGTGAGATGAGTTCCTTGAGTTGAAGAAAAATGATGTTGAATCCACTGGTACCTGTAAGTCTAATTCTATAAGAATTTAGAGGTTTTAATCTATACTTATCATCCAACCAGGATATGAAATTTATAGGTTCTTTAGAATCATAAATCTAAGTTTTAGAATGTATTTTTCAATAAGTGGATTTAATAATTATGAATAGATTGTGCTTTGTAAAATCAGTTTTGAAATAGAGGTTGGATTTATGGATCAATCTAATGGTTTTAACAAGAAAATGTAGATGCATTTCACAGTAAAATCCAAAATAAATAGAGATAAGAAAGAGAAACTTCCTTTATGCTCAAAGAGTGTAAATAAGAATGGATATAATTGTATTATGGGGTTTAATAAATTATTTGTGTGGGAAAGAGAAGTCTATCGTGAAATTTATTGCTTAATTATTGGGAAGAAGTTTCCCAATGATGATAATAGTGGGAATGTTCATAGAAAGAATCTCTCACACATTAATGCTTCAATGGTAATGATGATGGAAATTATGATTTCCATTGCCAAAACACGAGGGTTTGTGATGATAACTGAAGTCTGAAACCTCTTATACCAAGGGACAAGGGGAAATCTATTGTGATCGTTATTTCTAACAAGGGATGAGATAACAATGTGCCAAAGGGAACACTTACCTTCCACTCTTGAACTTCTAATTTCTTATTTGACTATAGATCTACCCACTCTTTCATATATATAAAATTTTCTAAGATTATTATGATTCAACACAAACAATTAGATGTTGAATTAGTAGTATAAACCCCTAATGGCATGATGATTTTATATCAAGTCTATGATTTCACTCTAGTTGACATTTGTGGGAATGTACTTGTTATAAATCCTTCCATTATTTTTTTGGTTGAATTTGATGTAATATTAGGAATGGAATGCATTTCTCTACTTATATCTCACATAAATTGTACAAAAAAGGAATTTATGATTGAAATTGAAAACCATCATGTTTCTTCTATCAATATTATAATAACTACAAGACTCCAATAGAGAATACATATAATTTATAAGTATTAATTACACTTAAATAAGGTTTATTTTCCTCAAATTGTTGAGAAGAAACTCAACATTGAGGATTTTCCTATTTATCTATTATTTTTTTATGCCTTTATGAAAGAGTTTTCTAGCCTTACACAAAAAATGAAGGTGAGTTCCCAATAGGACCCATACCAAGTTTCACACCAATTTCAATGACTCCATATAGATTTATCCCAATTGAGTTATAGTAATTAAAGAAGAAACTCCAAGAATCCTTGACAATGGATTCGTTTGGCCTTGTGTTCCACCTTGGGGTGCCATGATCATTTTGTGAAAAAGAAATATGGTTTAATGAAACTCTGAAATGATTAATGGGATTTGAAAAAGATCATGATCCAGAATAATTATCATATTATTTGTATTTATGACTTGATTGATCAACTACATAGTGTTCAATAATTTTCCAAGATTACCCTTTGTTATGGATATCATCAATTGAGGGCCATGAATGAAGATATACACAAAACAACATTATTTAAAAGTTATGAACACTATGAATATATAGTGAAACATTTTTTTCGTACTAATTCTCTTTATATCTTCATGGATTTGAGGAAAAGAGACTCTCAATATTACTCATTCTATTTTTTTTAGTCTTTATAGATGATATAGTTATATATTAAAAGTGTAAGGAAGTGAATGATGACCACTTGATAATTGTAGTAAAGACCCTATGGAAGGATAATATGTATGATAATTTTTCTAAGTGTGAATTTTGGAAAAAAAGGTTTCATTTTTGGGGAATATTTTCTTAAGAGAGGGTAAGGTAGTGGTTCCATCAAAGATGGTGGGAATAAAATGTTATCTTAGACTAGCCATCATGGCTGATATCCGTAGTTCTCTTAGTTTTTCTGGATATTATTAACAGGGTTTTGAGAATTTCTCATAACAGTCAAATCTTCTTAACAAGTTTACATGGAAGGGTTCCAAGTTCATATATACAGATGATTTTGAGGAAACTATCTAGGATCAATAGAGATGGTTGGTCAACACACCTGTTCATACATTATGTTTTAATGTAGAAGGGTTTGTAATATATAGTGATGCTTCAAGATTGGATTGGGTTGTTTTCTTATTAATAATAACTTGGTTATCACTTATGCATCGTGATAGTTGATGAATTGTGATAAAATTTACCCAAGTAATGATTTGGAGTTAGTTGTGGTAATTTTTTAAATAAAGATATAGAGGCATTGTATTTATGTAGAAAAGTGTGATATATATACTGATCATAAAATTTTAAAATATATATTCACATAGAAGGAGATGAACATGTTCTAGAGAAGATGGTTAGAGATGATAAAAGATTATGAATTATCAATAAATTACCACCTAGGGAAAGAGAACAATGTAGCTGATGCATTGAGTTGAAAAGATCAAGCTAGCCTATTCATGATGAGGATCATGAATGATCCAATATTTTGGGATATTCAAGGGATGGATCTATAAATCTAGATTAATAATGGATAATTATTATCTTTCTAAATTGAATGTTCAACCCTCTATCCATGTAATGGTTAATGATGTGTAATAGGAAGATGTAGAGCTTCAATAGATGGTTAGAAATGTTATCAAGTTTAACCTTCATCAAGATGTAATGATAAGGTTCAAGAACTATGTATGTGTTCCAACCATACTGGATTTAAATAGGGATCTATTATAGGATTCACATAATTCTTAATTATCTATTCATTAAGGATGTATAAAGATGTATAGAGATTTGAAGGAATACTTCTTATGTGATGGAATAAGGAGGAATATAATAGAGTCCTTATCTCATTGGTTGGTATGATAGAACGTTAAGTATGAAATAAAAAAGTCTATGCTGATGTTTTATCCATTACCCATATAAGAATTGAAATTGAAGAACATCACTATGGATTATTCTGTTGGACTCCCTGAAACTTCTAAAGTGTTTGATTTCATATGGGTGGCAGTTGATCACCAAAATAATTCCAAACTCTTAATTTTTATCATAGAATACTTCTACCTCGATTTTATTTCTAGGATATACATTGAGGAAGTGGTAAGGCTTTATGGAGTGACACATTATATTGTATCTGATTGGGATCTGAGGTCTAACTCAATGTTCTATTGAAGTCTTCCGTAGGAACATGATTCCGAATTGATTTCCACCACAACATATCATCCATTGATGGACGTTCAGTCTGAAATAACTATAATAATCCTAGAGAATATGTCAATATCTTGTACTTTGGGATTCAGAGGTTGTTGGGATCAATAACTTCCACTTGTTTATATTTTATAAAATAAAAACATTCACTCAATCATCCATATGGATACTTATGAATCCCTCTATGAGAATAAATTTCGATCTCCAATGGGTTGGGATGGTGTTGGAGAATTAAACCTATTGGGACCTAAGATAGCTAAAGAATTGATATAGTATGTTATAAGAATTTAGAATAATATTGAGGTAGCTCAAAGTTGGAAGAAAAGTTATGATGATAAACAACAGTGTGATCTATAATTTTATCTTAGTTATATGTTTTTTTAATGAATATCTCACTAGAATCAGATAATCTGATTTTAGAAGAAAGGAAAACTATGCCCTAGGTATATCTATCCCTTTTAAATTCGTTCTCGTATTGATATAGTATCCTATCGCTTGAAAATTACTCATAATGTTTCTAAAGTTCATGATGTATTTTAGCCATCTCTCATATGAAAGTACATACCTAACCATTCACATGTACTGAACACATGGTTTATACCCATAGAGTATGATATTTATTATGATGAACAACTAGTTAAAATTTAGGATTGTACAGAGAATGTTTTACATACCAAGACCACTCACTTGGTAAATTTTTTGAGGATACACCAAATATTGTTGGAAAATGAATCATAACTTCAGGATATGATAAATTAAGAGTATATTTATTTTATTCTATCAGAGTGATGAATATTGAGGGCGAAATTCATTTTAAGGGGGTAAAATGAAACACCGCAATTTATATTGGATTTTTTAAAACTAAATTAGTTTTATTTGATTTATTTCATTTAATTTTATAATAATTAAAAATTCATTGTACAATACACAAATATAATCTTGTTGTACTTGCAACTCCAACTTGGCTTATATTACATGAAACACTGAGCTTCCACAAAACATAATTTTATTGTTATAATTATTTAATTGAGATATTTATAACTTAGGAATTAAAATTAGTAATATTATTAGTAATAAATACATTTTGAACAATATTTATAATGGGTTTATATAAATAAAACATATTGATAATAAATCTTGTAATTGTTGGTTTATTCTTTTTATGATTAAAAATTATATTTTCTAAAATGAACTACTTTTTATGTCCATATGTGAACAAAAATAAAATTAATTTCAAAATAATTAAGAATTTTAATTTAAAAAGAACTTAATTTTTGAATTCATAATTTCGAAACTAGCTTACATTGAATTTTTGGGTTTTTTCTGAAAAAAATCTTTTTTGGATGAATAGTGAAATATAATGAAATTTAATTCAAAAATTCTTTTTTCATCAAATATTTTTATAGTAAAATTATATATTAATTTGGTTTTAAAGTCTAATCATATCAAATATACTTTAATTAATCATATTTATGTTATTCTGTTAAATTTCACTTTGAAAGTGGATAAAAACATTTCAAACCTTTAAGCATTTACGCTAGAAAAACTCGTTGCCGAGACACATATATGGGATTAATTTTAAATTAATTTAAATAAATTATGTTATTATAATTTTGATATATGGAATCTATATTTGGAAACAAAATAAATTTTAAATTATAATAATTTGTACTTGGTTTTTTACAAAAAATATTTCTAAAAGTGATTAAAATTAAGTATAGTGATTAAGAGAAAAAGTTTCTTAACAATGGACTAAACCTTTTTCTAAAGTCCATAAATGACATAGAAACTTTTCCAAAATCTATGTTTTTTTAATCTTTCAACCCTATACTAGAATTTATCAGATTTGGATAATTATTTGAGCCACAAGACATGTGAATAACGTGGTGGAATCCCATTTTAAAAAACTTAGAAGATTGTTACTCCTCTACTATAAAAATGTACTCACCCCTACCACTTATTAACACAACTAAATCACAATGGATCACCCAATTTATTTTCAAATATTCTCAAAAAATATATCTATACATAATATATTCCTTCTTTTTTGAATAAATCCATCAAAGGATTCCCTTTGGGAAAAACCAAGAGGTGTTTCCCAAGGAAAAGGTAACACCCTTCCTCAAGCTTCGTTGTATTATTTTCATTATCCACCACCCCAATTAATATTATTAAATACTTATAAAATAACCAAAAATATCATCAATATATGAATATTTTTTTATTATTGGTTTTATATCTAAACAAACACACACATCCATCAAATGGATAACAAATTCATTATTATCGTGTTTGATGAACCACAGTCTCATGAAACAATATTGTTCATTTTTTCCCTTACCACATACCATGGTTGAGAATCATGATGGGAAATAGGTTTTTATAATATAAATATATGATATTTATTATTTATTTATTCTTATGAAATTTTTAATTAAATCATACCTTAATTCTTTTATTTTTTTGTAAATACCTTAACTTTGTTTGTGGAAGTGTTGATTACTACCTCTTAAGACCGATGTGATTCATTCAAACATTAGAAGGAATGTATTAAGGATGAGTTTAGTAATCCTATATGACATATATGAAATAATAATTATACTATAATGATAATATTTATATATAAATATATATATTATTTAATTACTTTCAATCAATACGACAATAAAATGAAAACAACGTTCATGCGTACGTACGACCTATCATCTCCCTGAATGGTTCATTTCATTAAATATTTGAATATTTTTAGATTAATAAAAATGATAATTTTATAAATATATATTATATTTATATCATGGTGTAAAATTTTGTGATCATGACATAAGTTTGAGGACCCAAAATATGACAAATCAAAACATAAGAGATAAATAAAGTGATTGTCACCAAAAACATAAAATTAACCTGGAGTGGTTAATAAACAGGTAATATAAAGTCCTAATAAAATAATATATGATATTATATATAATAATATGGAATTTTGGTTGATTTATAATAATCTTTTATTTATTATAATGGAGTTTTGAATGAGTACGAAGAGAGTCAAGATTAATGTTAGATTTTTCTTATCTCAGATTTAATTTTTGTGAGTCACAAGCCATGTTCACCACCTATGTAATGTATGTGGTGTTTTTATATACAATGTATGTATTCAATGATTGTTATACATAAATTTATTTTAAATTACATATAAATTTCATGATAATTCTTTCAGGGTATTTATTGTTCAATGTTTACCAAATCAGTAAATGAATTTTGCGTCAATTTTCATTATTTGATACACAAGACACGTTCTACACCTAAATTTTTTATGAGGTATATATACTACCATTTCAGATGTTATATCATTATTATACGTCTTATCATGATATTTTTGGATTCATGTAATTTCATTTTCATAAATTTGGAGTATAGTTCAATGTTACCATGTGATTGGAATTCATTGAAATAATATCATCATTTATCGAGATTATTTATGGTTATGCTTATATTGATGAAATCCTATAATCCAACACACCAGAAATATCATGAATTTTATTTTCATATTTTTATTCATTATATAGTCATGTAATGGTTCCATTATTCTAATCTTTGGTTTATAATAAGATTAATAATTTGTTGTTACGAAATTATTACTTTACCTTTATCTTAGGATGGAAATATTTGTTCTTTAAAAACCATGGTTTCTAAAAATATTCAATAAATCTTAAAAAAATGTCAATTTATATTCATTGAAAATGTTTTCCAAATTTTTTTCAAGAATTATTTTTTTTCAAAGTAAATTCAATGATAAAGGTTTCTCAAAAGGTTTTCAATAAATTATTATAAACTTTCAATGTACTTTCAAATAAAAGGGGTTTGAAAATGTTTTCAAGAATTATTTATATGTTTGGAAATTATTTTAAATGAAAAAGGGTTTCAAAATGTTTTCAAGATTCTGATATAATTTTTTTATAAAAAATGTTCTAAAACGTCTTCAATCGTTCCTTATAAATTTCCAACGTATTTTCAAAGAAATACTTTTCAAAATGTTTTCATTATTCATTTATAATTTTTAAAAGAAATCTTTTTCAAATTTTTTTAATGAATTATTTATAAATTTTAAAATTATTTTAAATGAATTTATTTTTAAAAAATATTCATAAACATTGTCTATATGTTTTCAAAGTACTTTCAATGAAATTGATTTTAAATCATTTTTAAGATTCTTTTATAAGTTTCAATGAAATTGGTTTTCAACATTTTTTCAAGCATTATTTTATGTTTTATGAGAAATTTTTTTCAATATGTTTTCAAAGATTTATTTATATGTTATTTAATTTTATTTTTATGAAAATGGATTTCTAAAAGTTTAATGTTTTATGAAACATTTTTCAAAGATGAAATGACAATTTCTCATGAAATTTTTTTAATATATCATTCTAAATTATTTCACATATAAGATTAAATTTGATTGGTGTTACTCATTCCATTTTAGGGAAATGATCCAAAAGATACATTTATATTATATATCTGAATATATTATGTATTGATGTAATTATGTACATGAATCCTATTTTTCGTTCATAAATTATATGATTAAGAAACCTGCTTCCCTTTAATAGGTTATATTCTTATTAAACCCACTCATTTTCAGATGTCATGATATAATGAAATGATTATGAAACATAGCCCCTTTTTTATAGGTTATGATATGATTACATGTTTATGATACCCATTTCATTTCCGATGTTATGAAATGATTATTTATTTATGAATTTGTAGAACATGTTTGTATGATTTCATTATGATATGTTTGGGACCTATATCTCCCTCTATTTCCTTGGGCAAGGGTTTATATCTCATGAGATAATGATGAGAATCAAGTTGATGGATTGATACACAATGGATGATGGAGAAACTCGATTCACAATGGAAAATAGGGAAACCCTATCCACTATAGAAATATAGGGAACCCAAGGATGGTGGTGTGTCCCACCGAGTAGGTGTAGTCCCCATGATTTTCCATGATAATATTTAGAAATAAACCTTGACATATAGGGAATGATATTACATGTTTATATTTATACCATAATTTCATGTCTTTTTCCATTGTTATGATTCCATGGATTATGTTCTTGATTACCTTATAATTTTTTTTCTTATGAACATCCAATAAATCTTATAGGATTCATTTAATTGATTATTGATATGTATGTTATTATATTATAATGTTATGAACGTGTTATTATACACTTATACTCATGATTACACTTATAAATCTCCCATTTTACCCTTACTTATCATTTGAGATAAAAACTTTTTATGTTTTCTCTTCCCAGGTTATGAATATATGTATTTTGTTTGATTTTTCCAAAAAGGATTCTAGGTATAGAGGACCTAATTAAATATAATGCATCTCACTTATGTACCTGTGTTTATGATTCCATGTTTCCAAAGGAAAATAGATAATATGGCATTTATTTCATTTTTTGTGTAATATATTAAGTATTCTAAAAAAATTATTCAATTTTAATTTATGGAAAATTATGTCTTATATATTTATAATTAGTTAGGATATTTTTAAAATATCAAGAAATATATTTCATGCACACCGATATTGATTACTTTCATTGATGAAAAGCCACTCATTTTAAATGTTACATGTTTATATTGATCACTTGGTTCATTCATTTCATATAAGAATGACGTAGGACATTAAAATAATATTTATTCACTCTTTAAAATAATTATTTAAATATAGAGTCGATTTTTAAGAAGTGTGAAAAATGTCATTTTTTAAACTTTTTAGTTTAGAAATTAAGACACTACCCATATCACTAGAAGGTCTAATTTGTCTTTCATAATACCACGAATATGTATATCCCCGATATTCTAATGTAAACTAGACAGATGGTATAATGGGATGTTATTTTTAATATACATGGAATTTGGTTCAGAAGAAAAAAATTAAATAAATGTATATACATAAAAATATTTTTATATAGAGTATCATTCTATTTAAAATGTACCATTAGACATTGATTTTATAATTGAAGAAGTACTCTATATTAAATACAACCCCAAACATGAGATATGTAAATTAATAATGCTTCCCAAATCTGAATATGAGAATTATACATAAAAAACATAATTGTTTCTGTTAGAGAGTAATCATTATCTATCAATAGAATGATGTTTTTATTATTCATTCTAATTGATCCAAGGCTACACAATAAATTATTTCAAATACCAATCCCTAATTATAGTTTTGTAATTAAATTTTTAGATATTAGTATCCTAGATGAATATAAAAAATGATTCAAAGTTGTTAATCTGGATAATTTCTGTAGACTATTCTATCAGAAAGTATGTTATAATTCCCCTACCTAACTATGTGTGAGGGTTGATAGCATAATTCACCTCAGTACTAAAAATGTCCCACATATCTTGTTCAAAAAAACATAGTCATATTCAATGGAAAATGTGGATATATCCTAGATTAATATATACTAAGAAACAATATCCATACACATTTCACATCACTAGGTAGTTCCACTAATCATTAGTAACAACATGGAAGAAATACATGAATTAAATTGTGACATTAAAGAGGAACTTTTTGCATGTATAAGAATGTCAACCAAATTGGACTATCTTCGTAATATTAATTTTTATTTAGATATTGAATTAAAATATTAAATTCAATATCAAGAAATAAACATCACCTTTTATGATAGTCCAAACTCATAGAAAGTATTATATATACGAGGCTTTGAAATTGTTCTTCTCATGTTCATTAATAGAGGGGAAACTCTCATTTTATTCAATATGTCCATGAATATACCTATAGGGAACACTAGTTAGGTTACATGATTTCCCATCTGATCACAATACTTTGATATTTATGGTCATTAATGTCCCTAGATTATACAGACTTCACAAAAAGATGTCATACATGAAAAATATTGAACAATTATATTCATAAATCACTCCAATTGTTTTATGCCACAAAATATTCCTATCCTTTATGTATTGGGGAATATATTTAATGTGGAAAATATTTCATGGGTATATATATCCCAAATATATGTAGGTAGTTAAAATATGAACACAATTCCACTTACATATTATCTATATGGTCTGAGGCTACATCCTTCGAAGAAGTTTGGAAAAAGAAAATCATTAGTTTTTCTGAAGACAAACATTAATACTATATTTGGTGTCCCTCATAAAATACTAATTGTTAAAATATCAATATTTATATTTTACAATATAATATGGTAGTATAATAAATATGGAATTTAGTCTAACCAATAATCCCTTTACCATGAAGAAAAAAATATATAGATAGATAACATTAAAAAAACTCTATCCATCATATACTAGAAGATGGTGGATAATAAATTAATCTTTAGCTTGACTAACATCTTATTGAGTTTTTGTATTATAACACCACAATCTTTACATCTACTCAAGAATCCCAATATTATCTTTTATGTAGAATATAAGCAGTTATAATCATTGAGTTCTAATTTCCTCTACTATTTATTTACACTTTTAAAAATTTTCCATGTAATAATGATCTCTAATGTGAATGGATGATTTGGAAAAAAATGATGACAACAGTTTATGTACCCAACACCACCATCAAGTCCCTTAAAACTAGGTTTAATAATGGTTTGATAAGAATTCTATACTCAATTTATTATTTTAATGGGAGTTGGTATCAGTTATCTGGACTCAAATGATTCCTAGGAAGAAACCACAAAATCCTGAGCTAATGTTAGAGTGAACTTATATCATACCCAAGGTATACACCAATAGATTTTATTCCTTGGTCACAAAAGAAGTTTTTTGTATTATATCAAAAACCAATAAAATAATTATAAATAAATAATTTTCTAACATAAATAATATTATATCATGATGAAATTAATATACATAGAAAAATAGTCATTAAAAAATTATTTGAACTATATAGTGTAATAATCATGGTAGAAAATCATTAAATTGTATATTATATTTGTTTAAGTGGAATTACTTTAAAATACATAGCACAATAGTCTGAGTTTTTGGGATTAGGACAAGGTATCTCAGTGTCACTATGTCATCTGTGTATTCTTATGTCAAAATCATTAAATTATGGTTTTTGGATATCTTCTATTAATAAACAAAACATTATATCATAAGAAACTCAAATTATCACAATCCTTCCTTATATATTGATGACATAAAAATATTACTCAAAAGAAAAACTCTATTTTGACTATGTATACTTTGCACTAGACATGATTATTTATATAAACCTTTGACATTTCTAGTCAGCTATAGGAATTTTCAATATAAATATAAAATACTCATATTTCATTACCATGGATGCACATAAATGGAACATTCTTTTTTAATAGGGTCCATGATTAATCCTAGCATAAATTTACCATACAACCATTATATGTCCAACAATATAAAGATTTTATTTTAAATTTATATCCTCATGTTCAATAAGGTGTTTTATAATAATTGAATTATAACCTATGGAATCCACCCATTTTATTATATAAAATTTTCATTACATTGTACAACAACAGAGCATATTTTAAAGTTATGTTTCATAGGAAAAATGTAAAAAATACATTTATCCCAAAAAATTATTCTAATATAATTAAAAGTATTGTTAATAGTTTCATAATAAGTAAATTTAATAAATCTCATAACCTAGGTATATACATAAAAGGAAAGGCTGATCATAAGTCCTAATAAGGGAAAACAAGAGAAACAATCTGCATGTGATATTATGGAAATATCAATAAGATCACAAGGAATGCCATTATGGAATGAAAAAGGGAACATGAGGAATATCATAAATGAAATAACATGAATATATCTTGTAAATTTATCTAAATAATCTATTTTAGAAATTAATAAGAACATCTCTATGGTTTTTCAGTAAGGTGTGATAACAATTACCAATGATATTCACCAGGGTATCGTAAAACATGTCATATCTAGAGATTAAATTATTTACCCAATGAATTGGAGTACTATTAGATAACACCATTCATATGTATTAATTAATTTTAGAAATATATATCATGAAAAAATTTCATAAATAACCCATTTATAATAAAATAAATAAGTTTTATATAAAAATCATGGTATTTTAAAAACATGTTCTTCAAGACAATATCATTATATCATTTTTAACCCACAAAAAGGGAATACGAGTTTTATGTATGTAAATACCATAATAAAATAAATATATTTTTTACATCTAGGTGAATACACCATCAAAATAAATAGGTATGGGTATTTTTAAAAGAAAATATGATAATTTCATGATAATAAGAGAGAAAAGTTGAGAAGAAAATTTAACAGCATATTAGCTATGAAACATGGTTTTATAAAATAATCAAAAGTGAGGGGAAAGTATATCCCATTTATAGAATAATATTTATATAGAAAAATAGTATAATTATATGTTTAGTAGAACATTGCTTGGAAATTTTAATGACATAAAACATAAAAAATAGAACTTGAAAGGAAAACAGAAGATAATATTTCGCTTACCATGAAGATTAACTCTTAAAAATCAATGATTGATACCTTTGGGGCCTGAGAAAACCTTGGGAGGTAGAAATATAATATCATCATGGAGGATTAATTTGTAATGGAATCTAATGAAGAAACATGTATGTAACTATAGAAATAAAGATGGATTTTTTATTGATTTCCTTGGACACCTCAGTAGTGGTATTTGAAAAACCATGGGACTACCCATGGTATTTACCAATGAAAATTTTAACTTGGGAAACCAATTATGTTTATAATGAATTATTTTTTCATGAATCTTATATCACATAATACGTCATTATGAATTTATTAAACATAATGAAATATAAAAATTGTATTTTTAATATACATTGATAAAGAAAATATTTAATAAAATACACATCAATTAACCCTAACCTAATTTCAATGTGATGATTTAAAAAATGATGTCAATTTTATCATAAAAACTATCTAGTATAAGAAATTTTACATGTAAATACAAAAATAATTATTTATTAAAAATAATAGTGGATTAAAAATGCATAGTAATATTTTTGAAACATGAAAAAAATAAAAAATATTTATTATTTTAATTTAAATAATAGTGTTTTAGTCATAAAATTTACGCAAAATAAAAATTACTAATAATAACCTAGTTTATTATAATAATTAAATAACATTTGAATAGTAAAATTTATATCAGAAAAAATAAATATTTCCGTTTCGACAAATATTTAAGGAAGAATAAACTCAAAATGGAATTGATGGAACAACAGTTTTATTTATACAAAAATATTACACATTATGTAACTAAAGCCTTGAAAAAAAACCCTTCTAACACACGCATAATACCAAACAGTGATGTTTGTGATGGTTATATACTCATTGGTCAACTCAGCTAACATCACCAGAGTGGTAATTTCCCCCAACGTAAACTTCACCCATAAGAAATCTCATTCTTGATTAACGTTTTGAATATCACCATGGGATTGGTAGTGAGAGAAGCAAAGCGATTCTAAATCCCACCCATTCTATAAAAAATGGCCTTTATACAATACAAATATAGTAGTTAAAGCCATTATTTATCCTTTCTATATTAATAAACTATTACCATTTCTATTTATAATACTAATTACAACATTAAAATTATTTTTAAGAGTTAGTTTCTGATGGACATATTGACCAATGGTCATATAATGGTCAAAAAATGAAGGTCATATTTCAGTTGTTAATAATATCATTATTAAATAGATATATTTCTATTGAGTATAATATAAGAATCAAATCTCAGGAAACAATTATCATTCAAAATGAATGGGTTATTACATTATTCCCCCTTTATGAAATTTCATCCCAAAAATTTCATCTCATTCCCTCGATTGAGAAAATGTATAGTTAGATCTTCCGATTTGTTTCCTCTATTTCCTATATAGATTATTCATAATCGTGGTTCCTTCACAACAATTTTACATGGTGGGTAGTCATATAGTGTAAAACCTTGTCACTATGGTTCAAGATATCCACTGTATGCTCATCATATGAGAGTTCATTTTCCATTTATTTAAACTTAGGATTCAGTAAATGTGAAGGGTAATGTATATACATCCTTAATATAGATATTTTAAATACATCACGAAATTGTGAAATATTTTGAGGAATTTCAAGCCAATATGCCACTTCTCATATGTGACCACGATTTCATAAGGGAAAATGTACCTAGGGATGATCTTCCCTTTTTTCCCAAACCACATGACTCTTTTCAAAGGTGAAATTCGAAGAAAGATTTTTTTTCCAACATCAAACTCCAATTCCCTAAGATAGTTTTCAGCATAGCTCTTCTATTGACTCTGAGCATCCTTTATGTGTTTGTGGATGGAATGAACCTTTTGCACAAGATCAGGCCTAAGAAGCATTCTCTCACCAGATTCACCCCAACAAGTATGAGTTCTACATCGATTTCCATATAAAGATTAAGAGGGAGACATTTTAATACTTGAATGGAAGATTTTTTCATATGAAAACTCAACTATTATTAGATGTTGATCCCATCAACATTTTAATTTTTTTTATCATGTTATTATCAAGTTATTGAATGTCTAAATAATATTTTCAGATTAGCCTTTAGTTTGAGGGTGATAGGTTGTACTAAAATTCAATTCAATTTTTAGAGCATATTGAAGACTTATACATATTTTTTATGTGAACCTTGGATCATGATCATAAATGATAGAAAGTGGAACTCCATGTAGCCTTTAAATTTCCTTTATGTGTATCTTGGAAAGTTGGTTAGGATATATTTATTCTCGAATTGAGATAATATAGACAGTCTTGGTGAGACTATCCACTATAACCCTTATCACGTTTTATCCTTTGGATTTTCTTGGGAGACCAGTCACGAAGTCCATAGTGATATTGTCCCACTTCCATGGTGGTATGAGTATCTATTGTAATAACCCATTATGAAGTTATCTTTTATCATTAACTTGTTAACACACCAGTCACTTTGTAGTGTAGTCACTAATATCTCTTTTCATGTTACCCCACTAATAATTATCATGAAGTTCCCTATAAATTTTAGTGGCTTTATGATAAATAATGAAAGTAGATCAATGAGCTTCATCCATAATTAAATTTTATATTTTTGGAATAGATAAAACACATATCATTGTATAAAATTGTACTATGCCTTCTTGATCAATATTGAACTCATGAAACATACCATTTTTTAAAACCACTAACATCTTTAATAATAATGGATCTTCTCGCTGATATTTCTTGATATTTTTGAGTAAAGACAGATGATAAATAATTTGGGATAGGTTTGGTGATATCCCCTCCCTTAAAATTCCTATATCAAGTTTAACTAAGTGTTTGATCAATGGTTCTCCGGGAATCATCATCATTTCTAGAACAACTGGTTTTTTCCTTACTTAATGCATTAGTGACATTGCTTTCTGTGTTGAGATGATAATTAATTGAACAATCATAATCTTTAAAAAGTTATAACCATATCCTAAGTCTCATGATAAATTCCTTCTCCATGAAAATACAATTCAATATTTGATGGTTGGTTAATATATCACATTTCTCCCCATAAAGATATTGTATCCATTTCATCCATGAAAAAAAACACATCCAGCCCTAGGTCTAGAGTAGGATAATTCTACTCATGAGACCTCAACTATTGAGATGCGTAGACAATAATCTTGTCATTTTCCATGAAAATGCACCCAATATCATTTATAGATGCATCAATAAAAGTAATTTATCATTCCCTAATAGATATTAGAGTTAGCATGAGTGTTGTAATCATCCAATTCTTCAGCTCTTGAAAACTTTCTCCACACAACATTTTCTAGATGAGCATACCCCATTTTCATGTTAACTTGGTTAGTAGATTATAATTTCATGATTCAGAAAACTCCTATAATATCATTCTAACCAACGAAAACTATGAATATATTTTTCTTTTTTCGGATGAGACCACTCCTCCAAATCCATTGTCTTGGTAGGATCAACTAAGAGTTATTCATTTGTTACACTGTTCACCGATAAAGAAACTTTTTTTAACCAGAAATGACAATTGATTAAATTTACAAATAAACTATTCTTCCTCATTGTTTTCAATATAACCCTTAGATGATCTTGAATCTCCTCATGAATACATTAATATTTTAATATATCATCAATAAAATCTACCACGAATTATTTATGGTAGTCGTTAAAGACTCTATACATCAAATCTTTAAAAATATCAGGATAATTTATCTAGCCAAAGGTTATAGAAATAAACCCATAATTCCCATATATTTAATGGAAGGAATTATTTGGAATATCTTCTTTCTTCACCCTCAATTGATGATAACCAGATTGAAGATCAATATAGGATAATAATTAATCCCCACAAATTTTGTAAAATAAATCATCAATTCATGGAATATGGGGTTTTCTCTTCACTAAAATACCATTATGTTCAATACAATCAATGAATATAATCATTGATCCATCATTCATCTTCACAAAGAGAAAAGGTTCTCCCTATGGAGACACAGTTGACCAGATAAACCCCTTATTCATAAGATTTTGTAGTCACTTCTTTAACTCATATATCTCCCCATTTTCCATTCTTTATGGGGTATTTGTGATCCGTATGGATCCATTTATGATTTTAATGGAGAGCTCAACATATCTTTTTGCGGTGGTCTAGGAAACTCCTCAAGAAATACATTAATGTATTCCTGAATGATGGGAACATTATCTATTCATAGTATTTCATTTCCTTCATCATCCTCACCAATCATTACTATAAATAAATCTATGGGAAGTGCTTCTAGCAAAAACTCAGGTTGATATTTCTGCCCTTTTAAAACAAATGTAGGTTTTCCATTCAAGACTATTGAGATATCCTCAATTTTGTAGTTTATGTTAGTGTTTTACATTGAGATATAGTCCATCCCTAGTACAATTTTACATTCCATCATGGGAATTACTGCATGATTTTTGACAATGTTACTCTCACTAAATTAAATACATGAGTCTCTATAAAATATAGATTCTTTAATAATCTCTCTCAAAGTATTAACCTATTGTTCTACTTATAGAAGTTTAGGGATTGGTTATAAATTATTTTCAAAATTTCAGGAGATAAAGAAATATGTAAGACCATAATTACAAAATGTACTTTCTAGTAGTGAGAGAATGAGAGTGCCTACCACCACATCATTTTGAGTTTTAACTTTATCAATTTTAATATAAAAAGAGTGACCTTTCTCACTTTACATATAATGAGGTTGATGGTGATTCCCCTATAATGTCTTTATATTTGGATTTTGAGTGGAATGGTGACCATGTTTTCCACACATGAAGCCTTGGACTTCAGGATGGGCCTACACCAACTTCCCTTTATCAGTAGTGTTGAGAAGATGAGGCTTAACCTCACTACGTTTGTTCCAATTAAAGTGGCCATCTATTCAAACT
The DNA here is from genome assembly GCA_963277665.1 of Viscum album. Classification (NCBI taxonomy): domain Eukaryota; kingdom Viridiplantae; phylum Streptophyta; class Magnoliopsida; order Santalales; family Viscaceae; genus Viscum; species Viscum album. The sequence goes on from CAUJRU010000189.1 coordinate 1,159,923, forward strand.
TGTAATATTTCCCACTCCTAAGAAAGTAATTCCATGAATTCCTCTTCCAACATTTGTTTCATATGGAATGTTTCAATTTATTTCCTCCTCTTTCACGATCAAAGATACTCTCTATGCATGGATCCATTGATAACTTCTTTTAATTAAATTTTTGAGACCACTACATCCCACCGAGCACTAGTTTAACCTTTATATCACTTCTTACTATCTCATTATAGATTTCATAGTATCAATTGGAAAGATTAAACTTTTTACGTGGTCTTATTTTACCAAAGAATCATTCAAACATCCAATTAGGATCCATGAAAAAGCTAGACATGTAATGGGAATGTATATTGATGTTAATCTCAAACATTCCCATAGATTCATTTTTTTAAATTCTTTAGCTCTTGGAATTCCATCCTTATTTCCATTCATATAAAACACGGGAAAAGGTTTTTGAAATTTTTTTCCCATAACTCTTCCCAGTACATAGCTTCATTCTACCCTATTGGCATCATGTTTTTTACCAGTGTCCACCACTAATCTGATTTTCCACTATTTAGAAATCTATGGGTTGGTAGATCAACTGATAAAAGGTTGGCATTTATGCATAAATGACTTAATGTAAAGTTGTCCCATTCATGGTGAATCTAGTATCTTGGATTGATTAATGTTATTTATCATAACTCGAGTGTGTTGATTCATCATTATCATGATGTTTTTCATTATGGATTCCATCAGAAGGTCTTCATCTCCTGGTCTGTTGTGCTCACTATTTTCAAATTTTCTCATATTTCCCATCATTTTATTAAAGGAAAAAACCTTAGTGAGAGACATGTTTAATTTTAAATATTAAAATTATATTGGAATTTCATGTCTTGAAACATCATGCTTAAAAAATTTATTCTTTAAGAACAATTTAATTTTTCTTAAAATCCTTCATAATGGGTCATAAAAATGCATGTGATTTCCTAAACGTATACCATGGTAGTTTCAAACATAGTGTGTAGAATAGCCCTTTTTCATGTACTAGGTTATTATGAGTCATTCGAGAGACACCTTGTCAGATTTTTTACTCCTAGGAACATATGTTCCAGAATCACGTCCAATTGTTTTTATTTAGGTAAGGATTTCTTTTCTAGGAAACCACTTACTTAATATTTCACCAAATATTTAGGTGGGTTTTCAATATTTTAACTTTTACATTATGTTATTACTAATGATTTCAAATCCTAATTTATACATATAACTATTCCTTGCTTTGATACTAACTTTAGAATACAACATTTATATTATATATACTTTTTATTAAAATTTAAAAAAAGAGGTTCTTTTAAAGTTAATTTTCACAGAAAAAAGGTACATAATACATGAAAAAAAAATTATTCTAATCCTATTTAAAGTATTATTCATAGGTTCATTATAATTAAATATAATTAATATCATAAACTAGGGACATAGATCAATGTAAAGGGTGAGCATAAAGCCCTGTTAGGGAAAACAAGAGAGGCAATTTACATGTGATATTGAGGAAAAATCAATAAGATCATGAGGAATATAATTATGGAATGAAAAAGAGAATATGAGTAATATAATAAAAAAATATAATGAATAATATTTTAGAAATGGCGCTACATTTTTTTAGATACTCATAATAATATCACCATGTTTTGTCTACGAGGTCACATAAAAATTACCATGGTTATTCTCAAGGGTATCATAAAATATGTTATCTTCTTAGATTAAATTATTTAACAAATTAATTGCAGTTATATCAGGGATAACCTTTTATATGTATTAATATATAGTATACATATATATCATAATAGAATAGTTCAAAAATAATCCACATAGAATAAAAGAAACAAGCTTCATATAACAATCCTGGAATTTTAAAAACAATTGATTAAAGTAACGATCTTTATGTCATGTATAACCCACAGAAAGGGTAGGAGGGTTTTAAGTATGTCCATACCAAAATAAAAAAAATTCAATTTATAATATACTTGAAATCCCATATAAATTAAATAGTTTACAGATTTTAGAAAATAAAATAAGATAATTTCATGAGAAAATGAGAGAAATTTTGAGAATAAATTGAGTAGCATAACAGTTATGAAACACGGTTTTTGAAAGCATTAAAAACAAGATTCAAACATGTATCCCATTAATAAAAGAATATAAATAAAGTAAAATAATATAATAAAATGTATAAAATAACCTATCATGGAAATTTGAAATACATACCACATAAAAATATAATTTGAAATGAAAAGTGATGTTTTGATTTCTATTAACTTGATCAGTAACTCCGCAAAACAAGAATATTGGGACCTTGGGGCTTGAGGAAACCTTTGGAGGAATCCTTGAGAGGTAAAAATACCATATATTCTTGGATTAAGAATCGGTAATGAAATATAATAGAGAAATGGGGGGTATTTATTGCAAAAGTGATGGGGTTTTATTGATTTTCTTGGACACCACAGTTGTGGTATTTGTAAAACCATGGGATTTCCCATGAAATTTTCCCATGATATTTTCCACTTGGGATAGATATTATTTTATTATAATCCAAAGGAGTCTACCATCATTTTTTGTTTCATAATACATCATTATGATGTGATTAAACATACCAAAAAACTCAAACCATATTTTTACTATTCACTAGAAAAGAATATATTTTAGAAAATTATCATAAATTCACCCTAACCTAATTTTGATGTATTTATTTACAAAATTTGGATTATTTTATTATAATAACACTCTACATTTGAGAAATTTGGTTTTTAAATAAAAAACCATATTTATTAGAAATAACAGCTTAAAAAAATGAATAGTAAAATGCATTGAAAAATTTATGACACTTGAAAAAAATTTAAATTATTTAATCATTTAAAAATAAATATGAGATTTTAATCATACTATTTCATTAAATTAAACATTATTAATAATAACTTAGTTTATTATAATAAATAAATCATTTTTAAATGCTACAATTTTTATATGAAAAATCAATTTATCAAATTTATAAACTTTTAATGAATTACTATACTCAAAATAGAATTGATAGAACACAAATTTTCTTTGTACAAAGGTATTAAAAATTGTATAACTATTTCCTCTACACATAAACCATTATAATACTAACATATTACCTAAGGATGATGTGTACGATGGCGATAGACTCTTGGGGTGGATCGGTTTACACCTCTTGAGTGGTAATCTCCACTAACTTGTTCATCTCCCATAGGAAATTCTGTTCAAGAATAACTTATGGAATCTCAGAAATTGATTGGTCAAGGGAATAGTCCAATGATTATACATCCCTCACAAGCTCTAAAAAATTGGATTCATACGACACAACTCAACTAGTTGAGGCCATCGTTTCTCTTCTCTACATTAATTAACCACTATCATTAATATTTATAACAGTAATTATAACAGTAAAATAATTTTTGATAGTATAGTTTCCAATGTTAATTTTGACCAATGGTCATAAATGAACAACTTTCATTTAATGGTAAAATCCCAAATGTCATATTTCAATTTTTAATCAAATCATTATTAAATAGTCATAGTTTTTTTGAGTTTATTATAACAAACATTATATGGAATCAATTATCATTTAAGAAGTACATGTTATTACATAAACAACAATTAATGTTATTGTTACCTTAACTGGTCAAAGATACATGACCTTAAACTATAGAAAACATTAGTCAAATATATGTGAAGTAAAACAAAACCAACCATTACTTATGATTATGTTACCATAAACTAAAAAAACCATTGGTCAAATCTATAGAATCATAAATTAAAACAACCATTAGTATGTCCGACAATATATTGAAATACCTATTTAAAAATAAATAGAATTCATAGAATAAAAAACCACAATTTAAAATTGAGAAAAAAAATTAACTCTCTTCCCACAAGAGATACATTATATCTGGTTTAGAAAAACTAAATAAATTTTAATTGAAATGGTATAAAAATTTTTGTTTGAGAACCCTAAAATTAATACATAAGAAAAATCTATTCCATGTATTTTCTATATTCTATATTTTAGGCTTTAGAAAATTTTAGTGATGTAAAAAAAGAATCAAATTTTGTGTTGTCCACCATAATAACCCCACCATAGTGAAGCTATACCCACTAGGCTACTATCCTAGGAAAATTTTGATGGGCCTCCTAAATGATGAGGTGAAATTCATCAAACATTTCACACATGACTACTTCAATGAAGGGAAGGATCTCTGCCTCATCAATTTTTATATGAGTCTTGGATCACTAATCATTCAAAGGTATTTGATATTCCTCTAGATTTAACATAGCAGTTTCTATCCCCAATTTAATTTCTCCTATTCAAGATTCCTCATTTTAAGTGAATGAAATTTTCCCTAAATTTGTAGCAATATCAAATGAATCATTTAGAAGTGTCATATCCTATAGTTTGGAAGATTGTGTTAATAGTTCATCTTGATTAAGGAATCCATTGACTTCCCTTCCCCACCCCTATCATAAAAAAATCTGTTAAAATTCCATAGAGGTTTTGATAATTAAATCCCTCACTACAAAGGAATATGATGTATAATTCGATCCAAATATGATATGGATATATCTTGACCCCAACGGTATTAGAAATCTATTTCTATATAACTTTCCATGAAAATTGATGGTAGGTCTAATGATAATCAAGGTATTCCTCTTATAGATTTTAATTTCTCCCAGAATCTAAAATATAATCCAATGTAAGGAAACTTAGATAGACTGGGTACTTTCCTTTGGGGTCATGGATGTCGAAATCTTTGATTTTGAAATGGGGACTCCAATTTGTGGTGAAATTGATACAAAAATACCCTAACGATTAAATCATATCAATTATTATAGATTATAGAATAATTATATGCACTCACCCTTCCTATAAGAAGGATTGGATTGTGTGGTGTGTGCCACCCCAATAGATGAAATCACCTCAAATTTTCCTCTACAAGGTTTCCATTTGTAAATGTTGACCGTGTCATTGAAATCGATGTTTCTCCCTTTTCATTAATGTATGAAGAACTCTTATCTTCTTCAGTAACTAACTCAACTATCAATACATGATTTCCCTCATTTGTGGTTACCGATTTGAAGGGAAAAGAGAAGCCTCCATTAGGGAAAATCCACCTAGATGATTTTCAGGGGAAACATCTTTCTCTTCCATCCTGAGTAAGCTTATCATCATTTTTTGAATGGGTAGGGATAGCAAGGGACACCAACCATTCATCCATGGTATTAGAATACTTATAGAATTTAATGGACATCGATGATTTCCCCTCTATTGAAATTCACTACTCTCCCCCCATTCACTTCCTTCTCAAATAATGATTCCTCCTCTATTGGAGTCTCCTCCACAGTATGTCCTTCCATCCGGATAGTAATAATTTGAGCATCACTCACGTAACCTATACTAGAATCCTTGGGTCTCTCATTAGGCCTCTTTGAAGATATGGATATCACAATTGAAAAAAAATTGGTGTTATTCTTTTTATATGCATAAACATCCACATGTGTATTAAATAAAGAGAGATCGAAAGCCTACAAGTCTCCTCTAAAAACATTCCTTCCTATTTTCGTCTCCCTTCAGTGTCTTTTGATACTAAACAATGAAATGTCAGTTATCATTTCATTATATGAAACCACCAATAGAGGTAAAAAAAATAAATACCTTTATGTTCAAATTTATTCTTCAGCCCTTCCCTAGGTAACAATATCCACTCTTCAATGTCTTATTCAAGCTCATCTATAGAGGGGTCCCATACCATATACTCAGAAGATATTACCACTATTGTTGTCACCTCATACTCACCTCGTGTCTTCATATAAACATAACATTGATTTGGTTGATAACATAAATTAGGTTGAAACTTTATAAACTATGAATAAGTGGTCCTACATTATCTAGATCAATTAGTGAGTCCCACTTCTCATCAGTATATTGGTTGAGTACTCCTTCAATAATTTCCAAATCCATCATGTATTTCACCTGATAAGTGATGGGAACCCTCGAATTGGTGGCCTAAATCATCATATCTACCTCAAGAATGTGTGTCTTTATTTTTAGGGTGTCTGTTCCATTGTGAAAGTCCTAAGGATACATTATTTTACCAATATAATGAATATAAATGCTAATTTGTAAGAGAACAATTAATCAATAATAGTATATGAGTAAGCCTTGGGTTACTATTACTATAAAAACATGGGATATATCTCTTATAAGCCATCATTGAATTTTTCTTTATTGTCCAAAAGAATATTTGGTCCCCTTTTAGTTAAGACACATTTTAGGACATTTGTAAATGGTTGGGGAATCCTACATCCAATGCTGGCTAGACCACCATGGCATGACTTATTGATGATTTGGTTCAACTATCTTAGGAAAATAATATTTTGGATCAAGAAGATTCACAGACTAAGGTTAATCATCTATAGAAGGACTCTTTAAAGTATAATGGTTTTCCATTTTCTCATAATCGAATTAGATTATATAGAATCTCAGAAATTGAACTTGGATAATCGTCCCTATTATTATGATGAAATCCATGTTTGTGAATAATTATAGAATATATAGACAAATAAATCCATGTGAGAATGGTTGATCATGAAACATATCTTGTGATGGTCTATCATAACCCAATGCTTTTATGATAACCTATAGTTTTCCTCTGATCACAAATTCACTATAGTTAATACTATTTTATATTGGATTCATGAAAATTGGTTTGTAGTGTGATAAAAATAATGATCCTCATAGATAATTTTGTAGTTGATTTTATCCACCAACACAAAGTCCCTCATTGACATCACACATGACATCAACTTGTAGAAGGAATCACCATCAATGATGATTTTTCCAAAAGGAGGTGGTCGATATGGAATGAATTTTTATTACTTAAGGATAGTTAAATACTCACAGGTGGTGTTATAGGTCAATGATAATTTTCCTAATGCCAAAAAATTAGGTTTAATTTTTTTGAACATGTATAATTGGATCCCCATGGTAATAAAGAGATTATATGCATTAAATTATTCCAGTATAAAACTGATTTTTTTAATTACCAAGAGATGTTAAAGGGGGGTTTCTCGTTATGAACATGTAGCATAAACTGGTGGATCGTGGCCTACATTTCCCCAGCCAAACCCACTGACTTCCCCATTACTATATTTTACACTATGAAGAAATTTTTCTTCCTAATTACATTATTATCATTATGTACTTGGAGGGTATTCCAACTTAGTGTCATGCTCAATAACCCTACCAAATAAGTCTTGGATGGGACCATTGAGATTAGGTCATATCACTATTTATCAAACTCTCATTGTAAAATCAATATCCAATAAGTCCCTAAAACCCCTCATTTTAGGATTTTCAATTATAATATAGGGTGATTACGTATAGTATAATATACACTAGAAGATAAAAAATAATTAACCATTTCTATAAACTAGATGTTGAGTTGAGGTCTAGGATCTTTTACTATCACATTATAAATAATTCTCCTTAAATTCTTAATATAATATGCAACTGAGTTGGTATATCCACATATAGAACAGGGGGTTAAAAGCCCAAAATTCATAAGACAAAGGACCAACATCCACATGATCTCATATATGTCCCACAATATAATTCATAATTTGACATCATTAATAAAGAAGGTGTTTTTGGGGACTCTAGTAGCATAGAAGGTCAAGCATCGACCCACATAACTTATAGAAATACAGAAAATAAACTAAGATGATATCATAAATAGAATCTTGAATGAGATAGGTTTTTAACTTTAAAAATATTAAATAGACCGAGAAGGACCACATCCAATTGGCTATGAAGCCTCGCCAATGGAAAATGTCTCACCCATCAATCCATCCCTTAGTTTGATAAATAGTGGAGTGATGAAATATTGCGGGGTATAAGTGCATTTCAAATTCTATAATGAGTTTACTAATATTTGGGGATGTATTGTTGTGGTGATGAATGAATGATAGGTGTATAATTATTTCTGTAATATAAACACCCTTTGGTGATATAGTCACACCAACCAAGTTGTTTTAATTAGAAATCTATGATCCAGGGAAAAGGGTATCTATGTGGGGAGTGTCCAAATCGGTTATATTTCTCTTCCCAAAGAAGGGTACAATGCCCAACATCGTGTAATCCTATTTATGTTTCTTTAAGATCATTGATAAATCTTTCACAAATTTCTCTTACTTTCTAGTACACTATTTCTTGCGCTTAGTAAAGATAACAATGATAAAATAGGATTTTTAACACCTGATATGACAATGGAAGACAAAACATTTCTTAAAAAATTTATAAAGGATTCTGTAAAATATATCAATAAAATAAATGAAAAATAAATTTAGGGTTACCCCAAATAAGGAAAATATGTGTTTGAAGAAAAGTAATTGTGAATTTAGAAAACTATTTTTTTAGTAAGGTAACATCAACCTGTTGGCCTAACAAGAGTGGCCATAACAGGGTCCCTTGATAGGGTGGTACCACATAGACCCCCTCTATAGGATGGACCTACTATGTCCTCATTGATATGGAGACCACTCTTAGAACTCTTTAATAGGGTGGCCTCTCTCATACCCCCTTAATAGGGTGGCCCCACTCAGGCTAAAGAACACTAGCATGGGAAATAAAGGGGAAAATAGGAAAAGAATCATGCACTCAGGTGATGGGTGGTCCAGAACTATTTGTAAGGATTTTAGATATATCACTAATCAATAATATAATGAAATACCTAGATAATATTATATATCTTATCCCAATCACATCACTGAATAGGATGTGGATTCTTTTATCTAATATTCTTGTTAGATGAGAGGGTGCGACTTTAGAACAAAATCATTTTCATTATTCACTAATCCTATTCCATAAGGGGGGGGGGGGATTTTAATGACATCCATTTATACGACAAAAGATAAAGTAAGAGAACACTATAAAACATAAGGTAATAGTCCTATTAAATCTCCCATGGTACCCTCTTGTTTCATTGCACACTTCTCTTATGGTCATATCTGACTGCATAGCCTTCCTAGTTTGGTTTCCACTTGCTACCAACCATGTTTTATCTAGCTCACAGGCATGATCTACATTACCCACTCAACATAATTTTCCTAACACCGATTTTCCCTAATAAATTTATCCCTTGGTAATTATATATCAAATGAGTTTCATACTTATGTAAGATAGATAAATCATCTTAGAGACCCCCATTGAAACCTTCAACACATAAACTAGGTATCCTACAACAATCAATTTCATAGGAAAATTATCTTAAGTTAGATTTAAGGGTTATATGACATCCTGACCTAGGTGACCATTCACTTTGCGTCCCACACTTGTGTGAAAGACCACCTAGGGCTCATCACATTGGTGAACAACCACCCGTGGTCCCTCACCTGAGAAACCCCTCACCAAGGGCATTACACTGAAGAAACCCTTCACCAAGGATTCCCCCAAGAGAAACTTCACCTAGGACATACCACTTAATCATTCCATTGCCTAGGGTAGTCCACTAAATAGAAAAAACCCTAAGGGTTTTCCACCTAATAAAACCATCCCCTAGGTTTGATTCTTCCAATTAAACATTATACTTCTTTAAATTAGCATATCATTTGATAATTATTCCTTAATGGACTCACCCAAGACTGGTAGATATACATTGTTTTGGTATAGGGTGAACCTGTGTGTTCCCATTTGATCATATATTCCATGGGTAATGAATTACCCTAATGTTACCATTTCTAACTGATGGTTTTTTCCCTATGTTTTCTACCATGCATCCCCTTAGTAATAATGAACCCAATTTTAGAGGTGGTCATAGTTTTCTTCCTATTATAGAATGTGGTAATTTCCTCCCTCTTTCATCCTAAATTATGATGAGAATTGGGCATTATAGAGACCTTCTATTTTCTAAAATTCAGGTGTGTCATCCAAAATATGGGGATTATAAATAGTCAATAATCAATGTTGGTCATCCATCATAGAGTAAGTCCTTGTTAATTATTTCTAAATACCCTGGCATAGCTCCTACGCTATACATCAGCAGGTGGGGAGAATGTTTCTATAGAAATAACTCGTGGAGAAACCCCCACTCATGCTTATGTGATTTCATATAACTCATTCATTCCATAACCCACATCCCTCTCCCATTAGTGGACAAGGATTGGAATTCAGATATGGTCTTATTCTTTAGGTATAAGTCCCATTCATTTATGAATTCATGTAATGTTACTAATATTCTATTTTACATTGTTTCACAATCTAAGAACGAATCATGGGAATATTTTTAATGGGTTCTAATTCCACTATTAATCTAAAAATTAACACCATGGGCCCCTTTTTTAGTTTTTTTCCATTGACTACAAAACAATCATGTCTAAGGATCATATTCCCCATGATATACTCCTTCATAGAGAAATAGTCCAAATGAATTAATATGGGGATTCCTTATTAGGCTTAAGATATAACATGATAAAAACAATGTGGTCATTGATTCCCATATCAATAGGATATGTAAAACACATCCTTGAGGTTCAAACCAAGCATAATTATCTCATCCTCATAGGGGTACATTCTTGTCGGGGGATATCTTCAAAAGAAAAAATTCATTAGATTAAAATATAATATCATAGTGTTAAATTCCCCTAATGTTCATCACTAAATGTATACTCATGCATACCTCCCACATCAACCATTATTAGATACTTTTTGCATTGTAATTCTTGCCACATGAAGTTAAAATGCTTGGACTGTTACTTGTCACATAAACATATATTTTATGACATGTACTATTTAGTGGATCCAAACTACATTGGTTCTAATTCATTTTAGGATTATATATAACAATACCTATAATAGGCCTAATTTTGACTCTAAACTAACCATAACCTTCTGAAATAGAGCCGAAATCTGGAGTTCATAACCCGAAGGTTTTAAATTACTGTACCCTAAAAGGAGGAATAATAATGTAATAAATAAAAAGAAGGAAAAACACAGTAACTTATATATTTTATAGTAGATAGAGGACCAATTATATTTATATATGTTCAAATTAATGATAAATAATTTAAATTTATAAATGTATGTGTTGATACATGCCAATAACTAATTTCCATCATTGGGTAGGTATGTGACCCCTCACTAGGATTTGGGAAGGATTCACATATATGACATAAATTGATAATATAGTCCTAGTGTAGAAAATAATTCATCCCAATTTGGATTAATGATCCCAAACTACCATCCTCTCAACCAATGGAAGTTCCCATGAATCATTGGAAAAAATGCCCAAGTGTAGGTCTACCTTATGAAAATACATCTGTAGCATATCAAAGATACTGGAACTATTTTATGTTTATTGTTAATTAAATAAAACCCATTGGAAACCATCTAAAGAGAAAAATTATTTTACATTGTATGAATAACAACATCCCCTCCAAGTCCCATAAAAATACATATATTCATTTAAATAATCAGGGACTGTATTTACGCAATCGACAATAATTTAATAATTACTAAACCACACTCTAAGAATAATATTAATTAAAACTATTAAATTCAAATATAATTTAACTACAATTCATAATAAACTAATTATTTGACCCAATAAGTCCATTTATTAGTGGAATTTGTAGAACTAGACTAATGTACATGATCATCATCTAGAAACATATTAATGAACCTATAGGGAATGAAGTTAATTCCATAATGAAAACAACATCTTAAAAAATAACCATGTAATATAATCCATTTATATCAATATATTATCAAGACGGATGAATACATTATGTCATTAGATGATATTCATGAATTATATTTCATTGAGTTTCCAGAAATTAATATGTTGATATCTGATCATGGCCATGGATTCATCTAACTGTCCTATTACAATCAGGGGGATATCGATATCTAATTTCATTAAAAAGAAATGGAAAAATTCATTATTGAATTATTGACTAATTCTATTTCACTCATGACATAAAACATATCATAGCTTACTACACATAAATGTTTTCACAATGTTGGTCAATATATATTATTACATGACTCATGATATACATTTTTTATAATATCATGTCTAAGAACCATTACAAACCTATGAGAATTTGACTATACATTTAAACAAAATACTTTATAAATTTCTATAGGGAGGTATATTATCAAAATATCTTATATTTATGATTACCAAGTGTGATCTTCAGGATAACAAGTTATAATTTATTATGATCCCATAATATTTGATTGTAGATATTATTTAGGTCCAGTTTGATGAGGTCATACAACCATAGAAAATGTATATATGAATACCCAAATAGAACTATTATGGTAACGCCATTACAGGAAACTTTTATAACCTTTTTATGTTACATATACTCTACGGACATTATCACATTGGGGTTACATAGAAGAACAATTAACATTTTATAATTTGGCTATTAATATTTTAGTCTTTGAACATACTAGTAATCAAAAGTAATAAAGAATATTGCTTATATGGTACATACTCCAATATTTTATCAAGTCAAATAATTAATAAATTTAACATTTAAATTTCATTAGAATATTTTCCATATAAGACCACCCTTAGTGGTGTAATCAAAAAGATTTTACTGGATATTTTCCATTCATATTTCGATTTCATATTTAATAATTATTTAGACTTATTTTTTGATGTTATTTTAATATAATTTTGGTATTTAGTTTATCTTTATTAATTTTTAGTGTAATCAAATTTCAGGTATAATATAAATGTGTAATTAATTTTTTTTAAATCAATAATGATACTATTGATATTTATAATATAGTGATCCCTGTAATCTTAAAATTAAATATCTATTTTTAATGATGGTGAAGATTTTTTAATATTGTGGTTAATGTTCATTTAAGAGAAAAATGACAAATTGATATTAAAATTTCACTAATAATATATAAGGAGTGAAAATAAATATAGAATAAATTAAAAAAATATATAATGAATAGTTCATGGTGTTATGGCACCATTTCAATGAGTGTTGAAAGATTTTTAATCTCATATTTTATGTTTTAAAATAAAGTTTATATTTTACCAACATAATAAAACATATTATTAAAAAGTTGTTATATTCATATATTTGATTGGGCATGATGTAAAAAATTTCATGATAAAACTTTTTCCCATTCATATTTGGTGAAACTAAAAGATGAAATTTTCATAAAATTATAAATAATATTTTTATTTTTAGGTGAATATTTATGGAAACCCAATGTTGACTAAAATTTCATAGTGGTAATTAAAAATTATTTCTCCATATATTTTAAGGTAATTTAAATTTTATATTAAACAATAAACAGAAAAAAAAATTATTATATGATTAATCAAAATTATTTTATTATAATATTGCATTACAGAAATATTTGTAACTCATGTTTGTTTAAATCCCCATTTCAAAATACACCTAGATTTAATTATTAACAATTTTATTATGTTAAAAAAATATTTTAAAAGTGATTATTTCATATTATAATAATTTTTGGTTTGGTTGAATGGAAATGAAATATATTTAATTATTTTATTCTAATGGATGAATTAAAATTATTTTTTGTATTAAAAAATATCAATAGTACCATATAATAAATATTTACATATAACTCACAATTGTGTGTCACAATATGTATTTTGAAGGATGTATTTTCTTCCTATGTTGGTGAATTATAATTTATTGATACAGTTTTTCTCGTAATATGTGGACTTATAATACGTTTTATAGGAATACAATATCACATAAATTGGTATTCATGAAATCTTCAATCAAATAATCATTATTTTTTAATGAAAAATTTTTCACTATGAAATTTTGTTGAAATAATAATAATTGGTTTGGGAAAAACGAATTTTCTATTTTTACAAGTTCCCAGAATTTTAGATTTTTTATTTTAAAAATATTACTTTTATTCATATTAGATAATTATTTTATAGAAATTGATCTAGATAGAGATCTTAAATAGGAATTTTTTGTAAACATTCTATTGTAAGTAATAAAAATAGTGATCTCTTTAATGAAAAAAAATTAGTTTGATATTATGAAAGTGATTGTAATTGGAGATTCATTTTCATCTATTTTTTTGCATGATTATATATTTTGATAAATATAATATCATCTTCACCATTTATTATAACACCCTGACTCTAGTAACATAGATCCTGTGGTTATTTTAATATATTATCATAAGAAAAAGGGATCACATCTCGATGGTCTAAATTGTTTAATGGTCTTGAGAGACTAGATAAATAATGTATTTTAAAATTAAATTAGAAAACACGAAATATATTATAATAATTATTATTATAAATTTATTATTTCATCTAGTAAATATCTTATTCAGTACATATATCCCTTATTTCTATCTTGAAAAAAGTAAAATATAATAATTGTTGAGATTAGATGCTTTGTTAGGGGAAGCACAAAATAGAAACTATCCCAATGTAAATATTACATGAATAATATGAAAAAGATAAAAAATAATCAAATATTCTATATAGACAATAAAATAAATCAGGATTAAATCCATTTATAACATAACAACATAAATAATCACCTTTATAATAATATCTAGTCTCATAATTATTGAATACATAATACTAGACATTGTAATCTTACCGTCAAGGCCTTATGCCATGAAAACATACATAAATTGGTAAGGTGTATGAAAACATCCAAAACTAGTTTGACTAAGGACATCAAATGATACATTTAGGGTCTCTATAATTCCCCACCTATCACATACAAAGTCTAATGTATTCATCCTATGAAAGGGTTGAAATATAATCAACATAAAAATTCTTATTGGAAAAATAGCATTTGAAATTTTTGTAATTCACCAATAAATAAACATAATAACAATCCATACATAGTTAATAAGTGTTTTTGATGAAAATAATAAATCCCCATTAATGCATAATATCATCCCAATAATCTTATGCAGATCAATATTCTTTATAAATATAAGTGAAATATTGTTTTTTGGAAATACACTTTTATTTTTGACATATATAATTTGAAATATAATAAATTTCCAATAATTATTGAAAATATTTTATTTTAATGGAAAGATGTGAAATTTTAAATAAAGTTTCCTATAAATGAGTGATAATTTTGGTGGAAAATTCTATACATTCAGTATATGTAATAGAACATTCACTTCATGATTTTGTAAAGGATCCAAAAAAGTACATCATTCAGAAAATGACAAGAAAATTAATTTTAATCAATTTTTTGAAATTAAAACTAAGAAAAAATTTTATCTAATAAATTATTCGAGAATATTAAAAATAATCTATAATACAATTAATGGAAAATATGTACACTAAAGAAAAATATTCATAACTAAGTAGAAAAACTAAGATGATTTTCCATAAAAACATTATTTCAAAATATGAACTACTTAAAGGGAGGAGAATAAAATAAAAACAATTTCCATATAGAAAAATAAATGATGGATAAAATATAATATATTTATGAGATAAATGTCAAGTAATTCCCCCAGCCGAGACATAATCACAAATAGACTCAAATAATGATATTATTGGTAAATAAACCCTTAACTCAGGTCCAACTTGTATTGTAAGTTCTTTTAACCTCCTGTATAATTATTTAAATTTATTATAATTCTATATTACAAGAATATATATACATATAATATCTTATATGATCTAATTATTACTTTTTAATACACATTTATAAGTAATTATTTATTAAATTCCTCATTTTTTAGGGTTAATGCTTTCCTTTTCCATGCATGTATCAGTTCAGTAGTTTTGGTCTTTGTACATTTATAACGGCACCAATACCTCAAAAAATTTCTCAAGTATATAAATATATTATTTATTATATATATATTTATCCATAAAATTTATAGGTATAAAATTGAATTACACCATTTATAGAGATGGTAGGTCGTATGAAAGCTTACACACTATTTTCAGTTTTAGACTGATGGAAAAAATATAGGTAAATAGTAATTATTATTATTAGTTCAATTATTATACCAAATATATGATATATATTTATTAAATCTTTATGTTTAACCATCCATGTAGAAATAAAATGAATAATAACTCAAATATCTTCATATAGGTGGTAGTCCACATGTATGCCCGAGAGACGTTATTGTTTTCCAATAGATTGGGAGGTAAAAAGATAGATGTTATTTTTTTATTAAAAATGTATAATCATTTCTATAATATATGTATATATACATTCTGTCATTATATCTATATGTGAATGATGGAGATGGAAAATGTATTAAATCGGTTCGTGAGGTGGTAGTTTGTCGTAAACACGATCAATGACTTCATTTTCCATTAGATGGAAGAAGATATGAATAAATATTTTTAAATATAAATAATAACAACTAATTATATATTAGATAATTGTGTTATTATATTATACTTGTTATGGAATAACTAATCAAGGTAAAATAAGAATTAAAAAAAGAATGAGATTGGTGAAGAAAATTACATTTTCTTAGAAAACCACTTTTTGATATCTTATAAAGAACTCTATGATTTGATTTTTGAGATGAATGGAATCTCTATAATTTATAAATTGATGCTTAGGATATAATTTTGGTACATTTTTGTAAATTTAAATGTATCTAGTGGTGTGAAAGAGTGAGGGGATGTGGTTCAATTCAATAATTGAGGAGAATGGAACACTTGTAATCGTTCACACATTTAAAATAAATTCGAGTAACCTTTTGGAAAAAAATAACTCCTAATAATGATTATTATAAGGTGATAAATTTTTGGTATAGATAAATAAAATGGGGTTTCAAAATCTGTTTCGTTCATTTTAACCCTTAACTTTTTTAGGTTAATCCTCAATAAACTTGTTTTCTCCTAAACCACCGTAATTTAATATTTTACAATTTTAACTTTTTATTCAGAAAAACAAATATTGGACATTATACCATATTAAAAAATACTATTATTGAAAAAATGGAATCCATTTTATCAAATTTAATTCATGGATGTTGAATACTTCAATCTAAAAATAATCCTGCAAATCGTGTCAAAAAAAGTTTCTTTGCAAAAAATATGTCGTATGTAAACAAACATTTTTATATCGCAATTCAAAATAAAATTGACTAAAAAGACTAGTATTTGATTTATAATAACATAAATAACTAATTTTAATTAAAAATCATTTTAAAACAAAATTTAACATTGTAATTTTTTAAAAGAAGAGATTTATTTTATCAAACATCAATAATTTTCACTATTCATTTAGACATTAATATTTTCATAAAATTACCAAAATTTCCCTCTATTATAATATTTACTTATTTATTAAAAATTTGATTTCATTTGATTATACATTTTCTAAAAGTGTAATAAATTAATGTGAAAATATTTTCACAAAATGTGGGGAATCATCTTCCAATAGAAAATACAATTTTATGAATAAATCAAGATTTATTTTTATCCTATTAATAAAAAATATATTTGACGAATGAAAAATTTTTTTTGAATAAATATTATAAAAAGTTATTTAAAATCATTAACTGAGAGAAATTAATTAAATTTTTTAATATAAGAACATATTTTTTGCAAAAAATTGTTTTCTAGAAAAAAGAAATTTTTAATTTCAAATAAATTTTATTACATGTGTAAATAATATAATTTTCATAAATTAGATATTTCTATTCACATATTCCATTTTAAGGGTTAGTTTATAATGGTATACACTTTTATCGTTCATTTAGAATCAGGTTTGTGTGCATCATAAGCTATAAAATAGACTAAATTTATATAAAAATAATTAAATCATAAAATATAAATGTATTAAATTCATCCATCACTAAAAAAATTTATCCTTGAAATTCAAAAAATTTAACTTGATTAAAGGATTTGGGTAGTTATGGAACATAATTTCTACAGTTTCTCGTGTAACCTCTTTTATATTATGATTTTTTTCATTGTACAATTACCAACCAAGTCATAAAATTCCTCGAAAATTGTTCCCTAATGTATAGAATTTGGATTTGGATCATCATAGTAAGATAAATCAAGTTTAAATCTTATTTATTTATAAGTTAACACATGTTTCGGGTATGGAATGAACATCCTTAAAAAAGAGAAATTGAAAAATCATGTACTTTACAGAGGCTAGGTAAAATTTCCAAATGGTAAGAATGAACACACATTCTTATATGATTTACAATGTTCTGTTGTACCTAGGGCTTATATTTTTTTCATACAAAATCTTATAACACCCTTCCATGGAAATAATTTAATGAAAACATGATCTCCCACTAAAAAATAAAAAAATTTCTTTTGGATATCAAAGTAGATATTTTTCCATAATAGTGATGCCTCAATACAACGACAAATAGTCTTTATGACATTATATCCTCCACATGACCAAGTCCAATAAGATTCCTTTCACCAACTTTATCCATAAAAGTTACAATATTTTATCTATTTCCATATAATTATTTATATAAAACAACTTGAATATTTGAATAGAAACTACTATTATAAGAAAACCACACCATATGTAAATAATGACACAACATAACTTGATTGTCAAGTGAGAATGACCAAAATATGTCTTATAAATGTTTTAAAATCCTTTTTCATTACCCATCAATTTGATAATAATAATCAGTATTCATCTGAAGCATGGTTTGATGATCCTTATAAATTCTTTCGTCTAATTTTGATGTATGTTTTGGATCATGATCATTCACAATGGGTTGAGGTGTTTCATGAAGTCTCATAATATAATTAATATAGATTCATGTAAGGTCCCCTAAATCTAAGTATTCCCATATACCAAGGAAATATTCAAATTTTGTATGGAAATCAATAATAAACATTATTACATCATTCTTTCTATGATTCTGATAAAATAATGAAAAAGACCACATTAAAGTCATTCTATTTCCACATAGGAATAGGTATAGGTTTCACGAATCCCATAGGATAATGTCTCTCCTAATTCACCTATATACAATAAATACTTCATTAAAGATAATTATTCATTTCCCATAATATATTATCCAACCAAAAATGTTTGTTCAAATATCAATACATCTTGGTGCTACCGAAGTTTATAGAAAAATTCAAGCTATGAAAATTGTCTCAAATTTACCTTTTATGATTTTGTATATATGGAACACATATCAATTTTCGCAATTTTAGAACCCCATATTCATATACAATGTCTTCCAATTTACCATTATTTACATCTTCATGTTTATTTTGTAAATTCTCATCATTAGGACAATAAAGTTTTTTCCTTTATAATAAAAATTAGATGGATATAATTTCAAAATTGATTTATGATTACGATTAAATAATAATTCATAGAGCAATATTTACTAAATCCATGAACACATATTCCTTATCAAACCTCATTTTGGTTATAACTCCTTGACCTTTCCTAATTAGAGAATCTGTTATTATATTTTCCTTTCCTGGACAATAGTGTAATGGGAAATCATATTCCTTATATTGCTTGGTCCCTTTTTTTTATCATGTTGATCTATTTTTGTGAATATATGTATTTTATAGCTCTTATTATATGTCTATTTATACAATCATTAACCATAGAGATAATTTCTTCATATCTTCTTATAAAATATTATGGATAACTAATCAAAATCCTGAGTTGGAAAGTTCTGTAATGGAATATTTAACATCCTTGACGCAATAGAAATAAAATTATCATTTTTTTATAAGGACGTAACTAATTCACTTATTATGTATCACTATATATATAATCCATAATTTATTTATATGAGAATCAAAATCCAAGAATTCAAAAATATCATATTTAATACTTCAAAAAAACACTTTGTATTCCATTATCCATATAAAGATAACCTTGTTAGGAGTAAGCTTGTGAAATAGGTTAGCCAATATTAATTTTTTTTGAAAAAATAACTGATGGAAACCTAGAAAACCATTGAAACAATGTACATAAATTATACTCATTTTTTTATTCCATTCTTGGACTACCTTTGTATTCAAAGGATCTACTATGATTCAAGCCTCATTTTAAAGAGGTCCAAAAAAATAGAATTTCTAAATCCAAAATTCAGACATTCAATATTTTACATATAAAATATTTCTGATAAGTTTTTAATAAATATTATAAATGTGATCATCATGGTCCTCATAGCTCATAGAGTACTCCAATATATAACCAATAAATTCCAAAAAAAATATCTATATATTCCTTGTATACTATTGTCATTTGTCCATAAAAATAGGTAGCTCATGATTAAATCCAAATACAATTACTATAAATTCATAACGTCCATACCTCAGATGAAATACTACATTCAAAATATATTACTCTTTTAATAACAATTAAAGATACCCCTAATGAAGGTCTATATTTCAAAAATATTGATCTCTATCAATTTGAACGAATAAATCATTAATGTATAGTTGATAACACATGTTCATTATGATAATATAATTTATTTAACCATAATTAATTCACAGCTTCATTATTCTATCTTTCTTTTTAATAAAAACAATAAGATCTCCCCAAGGTGAAATACTTTGTCATATAAATCACTACAAAAACAATCACTATAGATTTTTACTTCTCTCCACTAATTCCAATGTGGATATTCAATAGGGATTTTTCGATATAGGTATTGCATTAGGGATTAAATTAAGTGAAAAATCAACTTCAAACATTGGTGTATGTCTAGGTAATTCCTAAGGAAATACATCAATGTATTTGTGTATAATAGGTACATCATAAAGTTGAAGATTATATTTTCCATACATATATTTTTTCTTATATTTTTCACCAATAATTTCATTCATAAGAGAAACTATAATTGGATCACGAAATGAATTAGATAATGAGGTATCCCCATTATAGATAAATAATTCCACATCTTCCTAAATTATCCCAATTTCTTTCTCATTGAATTATAATTTTCAACAAATTTTAAATTCCAATCCATTTCAAATATTATATAACAATAATAACACATATAATGAAAAAATCAGTATATATTTCATGTTTATGAGTCATAATGGGAACTAATAGACACATCCTTATTACAGTGTAACTTACACTAGGATTCTTGACTGATGGCCACCTTCTTATGGTTCTAGGTAAATATCTAATTTTAATAGAATCCATGGAAGATATAAAAGAGTTAAAAGATCCAGAATCAAATAAATCATAAGATTAACTTCAGGCCATAGTTAATGTAATACCACCAAAATATTCAGAATATGAACATTATCATTTTTTATCTCATAAACATTGCCTTTCTCTATTTTTATTTTTTATGTAATATTTTGTTGATGCCTCAATTAAAAGTTTTTATAGTTCCCCATATCATTATTGTTAAATCAATGAACATTGAGAGCATATTTCTTATAGTTATAATAAAAATAATGATGGACTTTCTCTCTAAGCATGATCAAAAATCCCATTCTATGCAGGAATGTTATATGTTGTTTCTTTCCACACATATTAAAAGTAAAAAATTCCGAACATCCCCTCTTCAATTTTTCTATTTTTACATTATGGGAGTTCTAACCCACAAACTTCTTATATTTTATTATTTATATATTATAATAATTTGAGATTCATTTTCCTATCATGATAGAAAATTTTTATATTTCCTCATATGATGAGAAGTTTTTGTAGACTAGTTCTCTTTGAAGGATTAGATTTATCTCATCAAATAAATGATTAATATTACTCATTGTATTGCATAAATTATACTAAAAAATATTTTCCAACATTGTAATGTTGTCCTCATACATAGAAATAGTTTTATTTTCCTTTTGTCTTAGTTCGTGAATTATATATCTA
Organism: Viscum album; assembly: GCA_963277665.1. Lineage (NCBI taxonomy): Eukaryota > Viridiplantae > Streptophyta > Magnoliopsida > Santalales > Viscaceae > Viscum > Viscum album. The sequence continues at coordinate 1,181,793 of CAUJRU010000189.1, forward strand.
TATCTACATGTTACACATAATGAAAACAAAATTCTTAGAAATGTAACTTAAAATAAATCCATTCCTTATTTTTTTATTTTTTTCTCATACTTATTATTTTGAATTATTGTCCACTACTCATCAACATCCCCTGAGAGATGTTACTATACCATGAATTCATTCTTCATTTAATTACTTCCCAAAGTTGTTAGTATCATTATAAGGTACTTAACCTTTAATCAGTTACAAATGGATTTGTTCTCCCATTGATTTAGCATGTTATATGAATTTTGATGTGTTCTAACTCATTTATACCACATTGTGGACTTATAGGCTACTCCATAGAGGATCTTTTATTGGTCATAACCTAAGAAAACTTCCCCAATATAGTTATAATCAGTTCATCTCCAACTACTACACCCTCTATAGCTTCAACATCTTTCCCAAGAGGGAACTGTCTAAATAGATTGTGTGTAGTGATATGGTTTTAATTCCTTAAGATAGGTTCCCTTTTAATAAAATGGAATATTTGATATTTTTTCATAAAATATTGAATTATAATGTAAAAATTTAATACTAGTGAAACACTTACTATAAATTGAAATATTTCGGCATAGATAGTCTTAGAATTGTAAACATTGTTCATTTTGGAATATTCTCAAATAATAAAAATATTTTCAAATATTTTATAATGTTTTGTAATCTAAATACTAATTATGCAAAGAATATCCACTGTGATTTTCAAAAAAGATGCACAATAAGATAATAGTCATTGTGCACCAGGATGATTCCTGAGATATACTCAAACAAACTCATTATAGGATTTTACCACTAAATGAATCTATTATAAATCCACCTCCCCTTTGTAGTACCCATAATTTTATTTATTTCTAGGAAAACCACATAAAAAATAACATAACAAAGCATTTTGATGTTATAAAATACATAGATTTAACCTCAATTTATTCAAAAGGTTATATTTTCAAATCTATGTTTTCGAAACCCTATTCCCCAAGATTCTATAAAACTTCCATTGATAAAAACTATAACACATAACTCTATTAGCCTAGATATGGTAGTAATTTTTCAATATTTATGTAATAACAAAGGATCAAATCCTATTGGAACAAATAAAAAAATATTATAGGTAGACTATATGAATACATGATTCTCACAATACATAATAAAATAATAAATATAGTATAATAATTCTTTTTATAATTTTATTATTACTCCAAAATAATTTCATTCATTGATCCTGACTCCATATCCTAGGGAATAGAAAATAGAATAATGAATGACCTCAGAAGCTCGATACGGGAAAAATTACAACCATTGCAATGGAAAAGTAATTATAATACAAATAACATGGCCAAGATAAATAATAATAAAATATTCTATATAACTAATACGATAATTGGGGGACTAAATCTAGGGATAAAATAACAACAAAAATAATCAAATGGATAATGATAAAGCCCTTCATTATTATTGAATGAATAATTTCATACATCATAACATTAACATCAAGCCCTTTTATTAATACAATATGAATAAAGTATGGTCTACACCAAATAATAAAACTTGGTTGTCTCGTAAGTCCTTCTGATGAATATAGGGGATATAGAATACCCCACCCATTACATTCTAATTCCAAAGTTTTCATCATGTGAACAAAGTGAAACATAATCAATATAAACTTTCATATATGAAAAATAAAAACAAAATTAATAATACCCCAACAAATTAACATAATCCTAATATACCAAAATTTATATAAAAATTTATATTATAAAAGTACATCCCTAGTAAAGAATAATATTCACCAAATAATTTTTTCATATATAAAAACACTTTAAAAATATCATAGGATGATTTCTTGTGGGAAATACCAATTTCATTATGGAATTACTTATACAAGATCTAAAAAATTCCCATATATTACGGAAATAATTTTCTTTAATACAAATATTCTAAAATTTTAATGAAATATTAAATATAAAGAGTCATTATGATGCAGTTAAATTGTGTTCATTCGGTATAAGTAATAAAAAATTCCTTTTACACTTTTGTAAAACAGTAAAAAATTACACTATTCAGAAAAATATAGGAATATTTATGTCAACCAATTTATGAATTTGTTGACATGGGTAAAAATGTATTAAATAAATAACTTAAAATAGTAAAACATTTTGTATAACATTTTATGGAATGTGTTGATATGGATGAAAAATAATAATGCCGATTATAAAAACAAAGTCCGTTGTCTTTAAGAAGAAATATTTCAGTATCACGATCACATAAATAGTGGAAGTTGAAATTAAAAAATTAATTTACTGAAATAAATATATAATAATAATATTCATTGTATTTAATATAGAAAGATAAAATAATTCCCCCAATAGATACTAAAATATAACCAATACAAAATAATGATGAGATTGTGTAATAATCTCTTACATCATGCCCAAATTTCAAGATAAGTGATATTATAATAAAGTATAATAATTTAAATTTATTAAAAATATAAAAATAAACAAATATAAATATATATATATATATATAATATCATATATTATTCCATTACTATATTATAATACTGCTTTATAAACACATAATTATTAAAATTTTTATTTTTGAGTGTTAAAAAATATATTTTTCATGTAATTTTTGGATTGTTAGTTTTTTCCATTATATATATTTTTATGGTTAAATTATATCCTTAATGTTGATAATGATATAAATATTCAATAAATTCAATATATATATATATATATATATCCATGTAAAGAACCATGTTTCCCCATATTCTGAATCTAATAGGAAATTTAAATTTTTTACTTGTAGGTGACCATGATATGTAAAATTGTCATTTTACCATATTAATATTATTATATATTTTTTTAACACCCCCTGGCATCATAACATATATTTTTTCATTGGACTGAGTTTAGTGGAATTTTGAGTCATTTGAGTTTAGACATAATATTTAATATTTAATAAAATAAATATTAATTATTCATGTGGTTTGGGTAGTAATATCTTTTCAATGGTATGTCAGATCTACATTTTGAATCTTTAGATAATTCCATAATGGTGGATTATTCATAGGATAGGTATAATCCCACCTTATGTTCTGAGATTCTAGATTGGTGTAAAAAGAGCATTTAGTATGTTCAGTATAATTCATCCATATAATAGATATAAACCAGATCAATGTGCAATGACTTATAAGAGATGATTCGATCCAAATCATCAGTTATTATGCCATATGTTTGGACTATTGTGATTTTTATACCCCTATTCATGTGGATAATTTTTTTCACTTATTGGATTCATTTTATGAATTCTATGTACCCCATGATGATCAAAAAATTATTAATTGATGGAAATAAGGTATTTAGTAGGTTCTCGTGAGTTTCAAATTTGAAAATCCAAATTACGTGATGTGTGGTTCAAGAACACAATCTATTTGTTATTCCCAGTCTGGGTATATAGTATTTTTGTAAGTACAATTTTTGTACTATGACTATATGTAGTGTAGTAGAACATAGCCCTGTGACTGTACATGGCGATGGGGTTCTATAGTCGGGCTACTGGAATTTTGTAACTACATGTTCTGTATATAGAGCACAAATCATGTAGTAAGAAAGAACATATGGATGTGTACATGGGTAGAAACATCCTGAACTAGTAATGTGTTCATGTGATAATAAGTGGCTAAACACCAATGTTTTCCTTGTCTATGTAATAGTACACTTTTAGACCCCTTCTATGTCAGGACATGTAAAAGTACATTGGTAGTATAAATGTTTTTTATAAAATGCTATGTACTTGTGTTACACACTGTGTACTATCCCATTGTAACCCTTTGGTATGTTTTGGATGATTCTTCATCCCGAATTCAGAATGGGGTGTAATAAGAGTACATTTTTTATTGTTTTTTATGTTTTGGACTCGATGGTAGAGCCATTTTGGTATTTTTTAGGACTTCTAATAGGCACTTCAGAAGGTATGGAATATATTTTTCCTCAAGAAACTGTGTGTATCTGTCTTTTAAGAGTGAACCATGGGACAATACATGGGTGAGGTTCGTGGGGATGATTTTTGATGTAGCATGAGTTCATCAGAGACATCTATTGGTGATAGATTGGGGTAATCCATGGTTAGCGGGATTAGGTTTTGACATGAGGTGATATAATGGATGTGTGTGTGGGATATCCTTGGTTGGTTTGGGAGGGGTTGGGCTTGAGACCATATCATTTTTTTAATTGGACATGTTTTAGGTCTATGAGGATATGATATGCTTGAGACTGTGTTATGAGATTTTCACCCCGATAGATTTGTTTTTACAAAGAGTATGGTTGTGAAAAATGTTTTTAAGAAGGAAACATATATTTAAATATTGACCCAAAGGTCCATGTGGATGACTAATTGATAAGAATACCATGAGTTGGTTGATTTATTGTTTATTAATGGTTACTGATGTTCCCATGGGACTTGAATTAATGAATGATATCATGGGTATAAGATATGGATGATGGGAAAGGGTGTTTGGAAATACCAAGGTATGTTCTATAGTTTTTTAGGTTGAGACTTGGTTAATTCTCATGGTAAGGTTGTCACATGTTTTGTCTTTCATGTTTAGGATCCTGGTTTTTTTATATTTGATGCCATGGTTGATAGTGTTAGACTTGATGATCCACATGTATGGTTCTAGATGTCGGATGTGATGCCCCACATCCGAGGTGGGGTAGATTGGGTTTAAAGGTTCATGACCATATGATATGTGGTTTTTCAAGATGATCCATATCTACACTAATTGTTTTCTATGGTTTGAGTGATAGACTAAGGGTTGAGACATGTTTAATTTTTTATTTTAGTGAGATCGGTGGACATGGAGATCCCCAGATGTGGTTATATTCTTGAATAATTCTCAAGGAACTAGTAGTATACTCTATGTATTAGGTGTTAGAAATATGATTTAGAAACTAATAATATACATAATGGATTTTGTGTTAGACTAATGGTCTAGGAAATTATGGTATACTAGGATGAATGGGACTGTAGAAGGTTGATATACATCCATGCTTTAGATTCCTGACTAATTAACTAGGAATGTAAAGTATTATATATGGATAAGGTTTTAGAATAAGGATATGAACACTGATATTATACTTATAGTTTAGGTACCTAACATATTCTTCTACCACTATTGTTTTTATATGTTAGTTAGATGTCAGACTAGTTCTCTAAGAATTGTAAGTACTTTATTTTGGCATGAGTACCTGGGATTGTTATGTCTAGGTACAATGAATGAGATAATGAATAGGTTCATGATGACATGGTAGGGAATGCCTTTAATAAGGAACCTATGTAGAAGGAAAAGAACAGAAAAGGTTCATAGTGTCATGGTGAATGGTTAAGACGACCTTGGATCCAACGTTCTTATTTTAGTTATGTTTCAGGGCGATCGATATGTTCTATATGACACCTAGAGACTTTTCAAAGAAGGTATGGTCGATCAGACTCATGAGATCAAGGGAAAATAATGGTTTTATTTGTTTTTTTATTTTCGGTATGTTTTTTCTAGGAATATAATATTAAAATATCATACACATATGGTAGTGGGTTATAGGTTCTCCATTGGGGGAAGCATTTTGAAATTTATTTTCCACCCCTGTTCATGAGCCTCCTAGTGAGTGGTGAAGTTACGTCCTGTTTTAGGTTTATCATGATTTTATAATGGATTGGGAGATAGAACATGATAACATGATTGATAAGGTTTTAACTGTAGAGTTTGATAATTAGGCTAGAACTTTATGACATGGTACTGGAGACTTGGTATGTGATATTGCTCAGAGTAATCCGTAGGGCTTGATGAATTTATTTTTCATGTATTTATTTTTTATATGTGAATGACCTAGTGGGAGATCCATTTTTATATATGGTATTTTTGTCTGTTTATTTTATGAATTTCATTTTATTACATCATGATTCCATTTATTTTCATTTATTCTTAATATATACTCTGATTTGTATGATTTTTATTTATTTACTTCTGGGTGTGCACTTAGATTTTTGGGTATAGTCTCCTCATGGTTCCACCATAGACCCCCACTACTAGTTGAAGGATTCTAGAGTATAAGGATGAGTTCTTAAGTTCTTTTGGAGAACTAGATCTAAGAATCATTATGGTTTCATATGGGATGAGTTGTTTCAATCCATTAAAGGTATATATAGATATATGAATTACACCTTTCATGGAGATGGTAGGCTATAAATACAGTTTTTGATTTTGAAAGGACGAAACAAAAGAATATAAAATAGTAATTCACCGTTATAGAGTAATTATTATATCACATATATCATATAAATTATTTAAATTCATCCTTTTATTTCTATCCATTTTAATTTAAAATGAAAAACGATTCATATCGCTTCATAGAGGTGGTAGCCCACACATATACAGGAGAGATATTATAATTTTCCAAAATATTATAAGGTCAGAAGGTAAATGGGATATTAAAATCGAAAGGTATAATTATGTTATAAAAATCACATATATATACATAAAATTTATCATTATATAATCTTTTTATAGGTTCTTATGAATAAAAAATTACATCAATTCGAAATGGGGTAGTCCGCCATACACATGATTGATGAGTTTCTTTCACAGAAAATGGATGAGAAAAGGGATAAATATTACTCTATTAATATAATGAAATCTAAATATATTTTATATACAGTTATTTTTATATTGTAATTATTAAGACATAGTAAAATGTGGTAAAAGAATAAATAAAGAATAATGATCTTGGAAAATATAATTAACATTTCTTAAAAAACACATTTTGATCTCTTATTAAAAATTATAGGGTTGGTATTTTGGGATTAACAAAAGATATAGAAAATGAATTAGGATTTTTTGGAGTTATTTTGATTAGTTTTTGTAGAGATAAATTTCTCAAGTTGTGTAATAGTGTGAGGGGAGGAGGTTCTCTTTTAAAACTTAGGTGAGTGGAACACTAGTAATTTTTAAAATATTTGAAGTACTTTAAGGATAGAATATTTGAAATAATGAGTCCAAAATGGTTAAAAATTTAAGGTGATAATGGTATTGTTGATATAAATCCAAAAAATGGTGTTTAATAATGTTTTAGGTCAATTTAATCATCATCATTTCAAGTTAACCCCCATAAATTTTGTTTCGACCATAATTGTGGTAATTGATTCACTAATATTTTTAATATTAATTATGAAAAAAATTAATTTTTCCATATTAATATTATTAATTATTATTATAGAAATTATGGAATAAATTTTATCAAATTTAATTCACAAAATTTTTATAATTTAAATTAAAAAGGTAGTTACAAATCATGTTCAAAAATGATTTTCTATTGAAAAGGTTTTCTAATGTATAAAAATGTGTTATATCACAATTCAACATAAAATTGATTAAAATGAAGTAAATTTTATTAATCATTTTATTATATAATTTTTTTTCTTTTGATAATTATAAAAAATAGAGCTTTATATATTCAGTAAAAAATGAATAATTTTTTATTAAAAAAGAGTAATTTTCAATATTTATCAAATAATCAGCCTTTTCAGAAAATTATCAAATGATAACTCTCAGATAATTTCTAAGTATTTATTTAAAGAATGTTGATAAATTTTTAATATAATTTATTAAAAGTTTAAAAACCAATTTTAAAATATGTTCGAAAAATATGGAGAAAAACCATTTTATAAAAATACAGCTTTTAGGTATATAACTAGATTTATTCTTATCTTGTGCATAGAAAAAATAATAGATTAATGAAAAAAAATATTTTTTTGAGCATATTATACATTAATTATTATAATATCATTCATAAATAATGAATAATTTATTTTTTTAGATAAAAACTAATTGCACGCATAATTTTTTTATAAAAAAACATGTCTTTTTCCCTTCAAATGATTTATATTTTTATTTCAAATAAATTGACAACCAATTAACTTGTTTTATAAATATTTAAACCATATAATTTCCATAATTTAGTTTTTACTATTCATACCCACAAATTTAACAACTAGGTTGTAATGATTTATTATTTTACAGTTCACCGAGATCCAAGGCTTCTTGGATCACAATATTTAAAAGAGATTAAATTTATTTTAAATAAAATATGTCATTAAATATCATGGTTTTACATTTATTACACATATTATTGTTGGTTTTTTATAAAATTTTATTGCAAAAATATTACTAAATATTGTTATTTATAAATGTCATTGTTTTATATTTATACAGATACATTTTATTTATTAATTATATTTCTTTCTTTTGATATGATGAATTGAAAAATTAAAGGTTATATATAGAATAACAATGATTTAATATTTAATTAGTTTTCTATTATGGGAAATTTCTTTATCATTGAATATTTCAATAAATATAAAATGTTAAATGAATAAGGTGCGGCTTTCACATCACAAGTCTTCGGTGTATTTTTGTTAAAAATGAGACGAAAAAATTATTGATAATAATATTAACAAAAAAAATTAATGTCATATGAAAATTATAAAAAAACATACTCACTGATATCAATTCTCATTTTAAAAAATCCCAATATTCAGTGAATTGTTTTTACCTTTTTATATAATCTTTAATTTTTATGAACTTTATTATCAATAATTTGTTATTTCATCATGATGAAACATTCATCCAAAACATTTGATATGGATATCCCATATTTAATATTTCTATGTTATATTTGTTAGTATATGAATTCATAATGTCATCTTAAATTTATTTTTAACCAAAATCATATTTCTTTTTTTTTGTATTTGGTATATCACCTTTATTTTCTATCTTATGTATATATATATATATATATATATAATTATCATTGCAAAAATATAAATAAATGACACACCTAAAAAATAACCATCCATCATTTCCAAATAAGAACCCATGAAAAAAATCATTATAACAATATCCATCATACATGAATGAATCATAATTATACTTATATTGATATATAATCATGCTAAAGAATAGGTGTACATGATTCTTTAATGAAAAACTATTAAATGAACAATTTCTATTTTTATTGTTCTATTCCACTCTCTGATATGTTAGTGCTTTTATTACAATGTCAAGGATTAAAATCTATATTTTTAATCAAACTTAATAATCATGAAATAATTATTAAATATTCAATAAAATGACACAATTTTTTACTTCAAATAGTAACATCCCAAGATTTAATGAAATATATTTTATCAAATATATTTTAATTCTTAGATATATTGAGTTACACATAATGAATAGTAAATATTTCATTATAAATAACACTATGTTTATATTTTATTTCATGTAAAACCATGTTTCTTTGACAATTTGTGTTACATGAAAGGTTAAGTATTACAATATGATAATATATTATTGATATTATTATTTAATATTATAGTTATCACATTACCATTATATTGGTGGTTGTGAAGAATTAAAACTATATTATATAAGTCTATGATTTGTTAACATTCATGGAATTTATTTTATATTCATTATATAAGAATAAAAATTGTTTTCTGCTAAAAAAATATATTTTCAAAAAATATGTTTTAGTACATTTTAATTGAAATATTTTTTTCAAACAAAATTTTAATAGTTTTATAAATTATAGTAGAAAAAATAAACTTATTCAACAAAATTGGAATATAATAATTTAATTTGGGTGAATTTTTTATATTGTTATGAGAAGTTTCATTTTTTATGAATTGTGAATGAAAAAAAAATTTAATTGAAAACTTCCTCTTCATCTAATTTATTTATATAGTTAACTTATATTTGAAATTGTTTCTAATGTATAATTAGTTAAATAATAGATCAATAAATCCAATTTTTGTCAATTTATTAATTTTTATAATATAAATTGATATAAAAACTTTTCTTTCTTTTTAAATTTTCTCCTTAAAATCCCAGTGTCTCGGAACAGATGTAGGGTTAATCATAAATTAATTTCAGCCACATTTGTAAATTGGATTTAGAAAAATAGATACACATATTTGGAATAATTATAGATTTTTTATACTAATAATATCATAATATTTTTTCCCTAAAATTATTCGTGAATAATGTTAAAATTAATTACAATTATTAAGGTAATAACAGGGTTACATAATTATTAACCATAGAATATGAGGTGTACAAATGACTCAAACAAGTGAAAAACCCATTAGATAGATATATATAGAGCCTAAACACCATATTATCTTTTTATATGAGTAACTTGGATACATTCCATAAATTTGACCTATATAATTTGCTGTGAAAGGAAAAAAGACAAAAAAAGAACCTTTATTTTCATTAACACTTATAAAGCATTGATGTAAGGAATAAACTACATCTGTTTGGTTATAAATATTATATTGTAATATAAATTTTTTATTTTTATCGTAATAATTTATGTTTAATTTTTAGATATTATATAATTACATTAAATTCTTACAAAATAAAAAGACATGTATTATTTAGGTAATAATAAAATAAAATAAATGATATTTTAATAAATAATTTAAAATTATGAAAAATATTATCTTATGCCAGGTGATTTTTATGCTTCACTAAATTTCACATATGGTCAATTAAAGGGACAATGTTTAATTTCTAATGAATATATTGACCCATTAATACAAAAAACATTGTCAGCATGGTTAGGGGTAATGGAATGTTTTTACGTGTTATACATTCTTTTATTAAAATTAATTTTCAAAACATAGGGTTTTTTCATTTTATAAACAAGATTTCATATTTTATAATTACTGTTTCTAAACAATATTATATGTTTCACATTAACTTCGTCATCATAGTTCAATTACATGGGTTCAAAACTAGTCAACTAAATGAAAAACAAAAATTATAAGAAATATGGAAACATAACGAATAATAAAAAATGATCAAAATGATTTTATTTTTATGTTTTGTGAGTCTGGATCGACCTTACATCCTACAAAATCATTAGTTATCATTTTTCAGGAACATTAGGTAAGTCAACCCTCCCAATATTGTTTACCTTTCAGTATTTACTAGAATGTCTCTCCACCTCCACTATAAAATTTTATTCACTATTATCCCCTCTTCACACTTATAAATCATTTCTTCTCATCACAAAATTTAACAAATAAACTCCAAAATACATACTATAACTATAAAATCCTAAATTTTGGCATAAGTAAAACTAATGAAGCCATTTTGTGACCCCCAAAAGGTGTTTCTTGAAAAAAAATGTTATGTTTACATGAATTTAGGTTCTATTTATTTCTCAAACAAAACAAATTATAGTTCTCTTATTCATATATAATAACCTCAGTTCCCTAAATATAAATATATTTTTATTATGTTAATTTTTCAACATACACCTACACACACATCCAACAAATGGGTAATGAAATAACCGATCGTGAGTATATTAGACTACCGCACCATGAATTGATGTTGTTAATATCATCTTTCCCACCTATCAATGTTGGGAATTATTAAGAAAATAAAATATTAATATGGTATATAAGATATTTATCATTTATTATCTCTTTTTAAATTATTATATAACACATAAATTAATGATTTCTATTTTTTGGGAATACAATAACATTTTTTGTGGATGTGTGGACAACAATTTCCTCAAATCATTGTGTTACGTTCACACGTTACATAGAATGTATTAATAATGTGATTCTTTAATTATATGTGACATACATGAAATATATATGATATTAATGAAATAAAAAACTTTCAATAAATGTAATATTTAATTTCCTTTTTTTACTTTACAGACACTAAAAAAGTAATAACCTTATTTGTGGACATGTGGACTACTGCCTCCATGAAGCGATGTGATTACTTTTAATTCAAAATAATTTTATATTTTAGAATATATGATTAAATAAAATGGAATATATGATATAATTATCATTCCTAAAATTTAAATGTTACCTACCTTCATTACATAATTATTATTGAAAAATGAGAATTTTACTCATGTGTACATATGAACTACCGTCTTCATGATTATAATGATTGTTAATTTATCATAACCATCATTATTGATTGGTCTTAAAGTATATTTGTTGTATAAATATGACAATTATGTCATTATTATTTTTATTTTTATTTTTATATAATTACCTCCATCATAATATTCAAATAACCTCAATTATTTCAAAACATAAACCAAATATAGTCAAAACACTACACGAAGTCTTAATTGTTTAAGTAGTTATAAAAAAATTGTAATAAGGGAAATAAAATTAACGATACAACTGAAACAATTTATGTATCATGTAAATAATATACATAAGTTTATTATTTATGAATGTAAATATACATTTGGAAAGTTGCACTCAAGGTAATGGATTTTATCACAATCTCCATTCATTGAAAAATATTTGGATATTAAATACCCACCTTCTATTATGAGGTGTATATACAGACCCCTTGACATGTCATATCATGTTTTTTTATTCTCATGTTATTTAATGTTTTTAAATTTTATTTTTTATGGAGCTTATTATTGAAATATTCAAAGTGGTATAATACACTTTGAATGTTTAGTAACTTAATTATCATATAATTTTTTCCATTCTAATATTTTTGATATTATATTATGTATTTATTTATATTACTATAAAATGATTATAAATGAAAATTTATGTGTATTTTTAATTTATTAAAAATATTTTAAAAAGGAATATTTTTATTTGTTTTCTTGGTAACATTTTGACTGACAACAAAATTAATGTTCTATTCTTAATGCGCACATTGAAAATGATGTATCCAACACGATGAGAATTATTTAATTTTATGCTTCCTTAGAAAGATTAAATGTTAACATAATTTAAATGACTTATGTTTTTTTTTTGGTTATTTTGGTATTGTAAATGGTGTTTCAAATAAAAGGGTGTTTTAGTGTTGAAAATGTGTTTAAAAAGGGAATTACTATCTGAAAGTGGTTTCCATATGGGGTTAAAAAGAGTTCTCTAAAAGGATTTATGATGAAAGTGACTTATTAATGAAATTTAATTGATAATTATATGAAATGAATTATGCTATTAAAACTTATACTTGGGGTGTCTCTGAGAGCACTAGGTGAGCCTGTCACAACTTATACAAGGGGTGGATCATATAGCACCTTGTGAGCCATTACTACTAATACATGGGGTATCCAAGACAATTTAGGAGATCCCAATATAGATTAATGGTTGGGTGGGACATGATAGACCAAAAATTCATATGGAATGGGTGTTTACCAAATGATTATTCCATTTGTAAGAGTGAAGTATTGAGATTTTTTACGTAAGACTATTACAATTTAAAAGGGTTTTAAATGGTTTAATGAATATGATTCTCCATGTCTCCTAAATTTGATTAAATAGATTGATATAGGTTTTAAAGATTTCATTTGAGAAAAATGATTGTGTTTTTTTCATGTGAAAATGTTTTATTTATTATTATAAAATAAAATTGAATTTAATGGTATAAATTTTAGTATTTTTCATGTTTCTACTTAACTAATGGGTTCCTTTTTTTATATCCCATACTGAGTTTTTTTCTCATACCATTTTTTGAAAATATTTTCATAGGGTTTAAGGAGGGGTGATGGAAATGAAAACATCATATTTAAAGTCATCTAGATTTTCCATGAAAATAATTCATGCACTATTTTAGAATATTTTTATTATAGAAAAATAGATACTAGTATGAATTTTCCACTTTATATTTTATGGTTTTATGTATGAGTTATATCCTAATTCTCTAGAATGATAAACCTAAAAAATATCATCAATGTGAGATAATGAATAATTATTTTCTTATAAAAAAATTAATAGATTTTTATCAAGACTTAAACCAAGTCAAATAAGATCTTCAGGCTATTTAGAATTTAAAAGTTATGAGAAAGTGGTTCATTGTGCTCATAAAGGTAAGATGTAGATTTTTTACACTTATATTCCATAAGATGAAAAGTGAAGGAAATAGTAAATGTGGTCAGAAATGGATAAAATACATACTAAGAAGGCTTTAAGAAATCCCCAATCATTTTCGAAGATGGGTAAAATACATTTCAAGGAATATTTTACATGATATAGAAATTTTTACTAGTGTGGTATGTTTGGTCACAAGGTCTATGAAGATAATGAAAAAAATATTAAACGATCAAATAATGAGATAATATATAGCTAATAAAAAATGTTTCTTTAGATACTATTATTTGGTAAATTATGTTAATATGTGTCCAATGTTACCTACAAAGGGTAGAAATCATCATGATCAGAAATAGAAAGGTACGGGAAAATAATTTTCTACTGCTATTGTTGTTGTATGTCAATCTAATTAATTTATTGATGCCCTATATAGCTTGATATTTTTTAATGGTTATGATTTTTTAAATGGTTTTAGACACTCATTCTGAGGTTTTAAGTGTTGAGATCCTAATTTTGTTAAGGAATTTTAGGGACTTATTTTTTCTGGGATTATGAATTTGTAGGGTTTTGGTTTAATGAGAAGTATTCCTTTACCTTTGTACATGATTTTTAAGGTATTGATAACCCATTGGGTTTATATTTTGGTAGATTATTAAGGTTATTTTTTGGATTATTCATCATATTTATTGGAACTTTATGAGTATGAAATTGGTATTATAGATATATATCATGTAAATATATTTCATGATATTTTTATATAATAAAACTATTCATAGACTTTACGAATATAATATTTTCCATAATTATATTTTAATATTTCATAGAATTATTTATGAAGATAAATAAAACTGTTTGGATATAATTTTTTATGGGATTAGAATGTAATATCCTATTACATAATAAAATATATTATTTCAAATATATTTTAATTATTTTATATATGGGGTTACACACAATACCCTATTGATATTGGGTTACACACAACACCAATTTTATCTTTTATTTCACTTAATATCATGTTTCTTTGATATCTTATGTTACATGTATGTCTGAGTCTTACCAAACAGTAATATGATGTTGATATTGGTATTTAATATGAATTTTAATGACTAATTAATATTCTAGAGGGTGTGAATAAGATTGAATATATTATAAAATTTTATAAATATGTTTTCACATTCATCCATTAGATTTTATAGGCATAATATAAGAATAAATCCAGTTTTTATGCTTAAAAAAGTATTTATCTAAAAAATTTACCGCCTTTTAATGTAATTTTTTTGACGCTCACTACTAGAAAATTACACTATAACCACAGTTTGGAGCCATAATTATAGACCATAAAAAATATGTATAAGATATACCCATAGTACAGATAATGGTGGGATATTAATCCAATGGTATTTAAATGAGCTATTTACAAAGTTTAAAAATTATATACCCACATTTTGGAATCGTGGGAATAGGTGTTTGAAACTGTGTTAATAAACCAATACTCTCGGATTTGAAACAATTGGTATAGGATTTAAAAATTTTTGTGATGCTAATTTCGATCCATGGACCACATTTATACAATTCATGCACATAACCACTACACCATGTTGTATTATAAATATATAAATATATATTTTATTATATATATTTATCTAATCTAAGAGTACATGTGGACAATTGTGGTATCCAGTTTTCCAATTGAAATTTTTATCATTCAGAAATTCATTCCCACACTAATGGAAATAATCTGTACCCATAATTCTTTAGAACCATTAGAATAATCATGACCAATACCCATAATATTAGGGTAATGGTGGTTATAGATTTTTCACAAAACCCTATACCTAGGGGTTTTTCAGAAATTATGGGAATATGGGTGACCTTTACACACTATTTTTGGAAAACATTGGGTATAGATGTGAATTTACTATCTGTACCAATGATTTACCAAGACCATGGGTATAGGTTCTTAACAAATCTATATGCCCACAATTTATTGAAATCTTTGTGTATAGGGGGATCCTATACCCACATGCTTTTTCAAAATCTAGGGGTATTGGGTAATTTTCCAATAGTCACTAAATTATGGGAAATTTATAAAAAAAATTTAAAAAATAAAATTCATTTTCTAAAGTGGAATATCTTAACTTATTTTGGGTTAATTTTTAGTGTTTTTTAGACGTTTTATTTTTTGATGAATAGTAAAAAACAATGCATTTTAATTTAAAACCACTTTTTTCCTAATTTGTTTATATTGTTAAATAATATTTTAAATTGGTTTTAAAGTATAATTAGTTCAATTAGACATCAATAAATTGAATTTATGTAAATTTATTCAATATCACATTGAAATTGGTCATAAAATCTTTTCAATTCTAGGACCTTATTTCCTTAAAAACTAGTTGTCTTGAATCGTTTGTGAGATTAATTTTTCATTAATTTTAGCCAAATATGTGAATTGAATTTGAAAAAATTGGACATATATATATATATAGGAAAAAGATGAAATTTTTTGCCTAAATAGATTAGGATATGTTTTTCTATGAAATGATTTGTGAATGTAGTTAAAATTAATTACAATGATTAAGGTAATAAAAAGTGTAATTAATGATTAAAATTAGAATATAAGGTCTATATATGAACCAAAACTTGTCCAACACCTCTTTTATGAACATATTAAACCATAAAAACCTTATTATATATATATATATATATTTATTTATTTAATGGGATAATATTCCATGAATGTGACTTATATAATAAGTTAAAAAAGGGAAAGGAAAAAAAATAAACTTTCCTTGTCTTTAAAACATATAATGATTTTCAGTAAGGAAGAATTTACAAAATTTTAATTATATATAATATTTTGGAATTTAAATGAGGTTTTTATCAAAAAAATTTATAGTAAATTTCTATAGATGATATAATTACAATAAATGCTTATGAAACACCACAACCTAGATTTTTTACCTAATAATTAAATTAAATAAATGATATTTTAATAAACAATTTAAAATTAAGAAAAATATAGTCTTATACCAAGTTATTTTCAAGTGTTAATAAATATAAAATATGGTCTATTAAAAGGCCAATTGATATTTTATAATCAACATATTTACCCATATAGTAAAAACATGGTAAGCATAGATAAGTAAAAAGAAGTTGTCTTTTAACATTACATACATTTCTGTTCAAATTAATTTCCAACACATATTTGATTTTTATTTTATAAATTATCTGAAATATTTTAAAATAATTGTGTATTAATTTTATAATAATTATTAGTTTAATTTATTCTTCATGGATGAATTACACAGGTTTAAAAACTAGTTACCTAAATGAAAAACCCATATTTGAAAAATAAAAATATCATAGACTAAGAAAAAATGATAAATATATTTTTTTGTGGTATGAGTATTTCATGACCATAGTTTCTATTTAGTCCATTATTTGGAATTATTAATTACATTTGATAAAAGGTACCTCCCAATAGTTTTTACCTTTTCGTATTTTGAACAACGCCACACCCCGTCCACTATAAGAAAGCATTCACTCTTATCCTCTATTCACACCTCTCAAGAATTTTGGATAGTCCAAAACATGCGGTAATAGTCTATAAAATCCCTAATATCATCATATAAGCCTCAATTTGTCAATAAACCTAATGAATAAATCAATTTCTCAAAATCTGAATGGAGTTACCCGAAAAAGAGGCAACATTCTTTAACATGCATTTATATTTTATTTCTATCTCAAAATACATAAATTATTCTAATCCCATGAATATATATTAAACTAAGTAACATAAATATACTGATATGTTTTTATTTTAATGGTTCTACCAACAACTACACACACTTCCATCAAATGGGTAATGAAATTACAATTTGTGTGTACGAAGGACTACCGACTCATGAAATGATGTCATTTGTTTTTACATTAACACCACTCATACAAGGAAATTATTATTGATATACTTTTTTTATATTTTTTATATGATTTTTTATTTTGGTTACATAATTTTTAAATTTTATAAAACACATTTCTTCTTGATTTCCATTTTGTGGGAATACGATAACTATGTTTGGGGTTGTGTGGACAACTACCTCTTCAATGCTATGTGAAACAATCACATGTTAGAAGGAATGTATTATTGATGGGTTTAATTAAGTATATGTAAAACAAGTTAAATATATATTATATTCATGACATATTTAACTTTATGTACAAATAATATATCATTTTCGTTCTAACATTTTTACACACTGAAAAAGCTATAACGTTGTTTGTGGATGTGTGGGCTATCACCTCCTCGAAGCGATGTGATTCCTTTTACATCACAATAATTATACATATAATTATGAATTATCAAATTAATTTTTTTGTATGATAGAATTATCTTTATAGAAAGATAGATTTTACTTACATTCTTTCCATAATGATCATTGAAAATGGGTACATAACTAATGTGTACATACGACCAACCATCTCCTTGATTGTAATATTGGTTTATCTTTACTAACCATATTTAATGATTGATTTTAAAAGTATAATTGAGGTATAAATATAATAAATATTTCATTATTATTATTCGGGATATGTTTATACAGTGTAATACATGACCATAGTCAACAAACCACAGTCGTTTTTGTACATAAATTGAATGAGGCCAAAACACCAGACGAAGACTTAATTGTTTATGGAGTTGTGTAAAATATTCTAATAAGTGAAATAAATGAATTTATAAAAATAATATTTTTTAAGGTAAGTATATAAATATCATAAATTTATTTTTTAAGATGATAAATCGTCACATGATAAGTCAGACTCATGGTAAGGGATTTTATCTCAACCTCATTTCATTGAGGAATATTGTGATGTTAAATAAAAACCTTAATTTATGAATTTCATATAAAACCCATTTTTATATAATATTATTAATTTAATATATATAATATTAATTATTTTTTTAATCTTTCATAGAGCTTATGATTTAAATGGTAAAAGGGGTATGTGACAGTTTAAATGTTTAATGATTTAATTATCAAATATTTTTCTCCATGTCAATATTTGTGATATTAATTTACGTAATTATTTTTATGGTTATAAATTGATTATAGAGGATATTTTATTTCAATTTTTAATTTCCATAAAGGTTTTTAAAATGGAAATATTATATGTGTTTTATATGGATTATTTTAAAAAATTATAAATATAATTTCTATTCTAAACATACACAATGATGACAACTTTTCTGACTCTGTGATTTCTATTTAATTTCTAGATTCATTTGAATGATGAAATTTTGTTCTTAAATGAAATTAATTATTTTTGTTTTTTGTATATTTTCATATTGAAAATGGGTTTTCAATGAATATTATGTTTTGTTGTAAAAGGGGGTTTTTAAAAGAAAATGGTATTTTTATCCTGATATGTTCTTGATATTGGTATAAAACAATTTCTAAGGGATTTATGATGAATGTGTTTTATTAAAGATATATTAATTCATAATTATACGAATCATGTGAGGTCATTACAGTATAAACATGGGGTGGTCTATATAGCACCCAGCAATACCATTACAACATATACACGGGGTGGCCCATATAACAATTGGTGAGACCATTGCATGTCATACTTGTTGTTGCTCAGAAGTTTTGGATGAGCCCAATATAGCTTTAAGGATGGATGGGTCTATTAGATCCATACATTTCATTGTTTATAAAATTAGAACATATAGTAATTCCATTTTTAAGACTGAAATATTTAGAATTTTTCCATATGACTATTTCAATTACAAGGGTTTTTAAAGAGTTTAATTAATATAATTCTCTATGTAACCTAATTGATATTTAATTTCATGATATGGGTTTTAATGATATTATTTGAGTAAAATTTGTGTTAGCTTTTTTATCTAATTTTTTTATTTCATATTCCCAAAGAACATTGTAGATAAAGGTAAACAATTTATTTGTTTTCATGTTTTTATTCAACAAATGGATTCATTTTTATATCACTTAATTAGATTTTGTGACCCACTGATGTTTTTAAAATGGTTTCATTGGTTTTATGTAAGGGTGTGGGATAATAAGAATTCATGTTGATAATCAAGGAGATTTTCAATGAAAATAATTCATTATTTATTTGAAAAGATTTGTATCATGGGGAAAATTGAAACTCATTAGAAGTGTGGTCTTAGTATTTTATGTTTTTTTGTATGAGTTGTATCCTAATTCTATGAAGAAATAAACCTGAATGTATCCTCAACATGGGAAAAATTGAGATTCATTAATTAAAAAAAATATTATGTAATTTTTATGGTTGGTTTGTTATATAAATGTCAAAATTTGGTGTCTGTGTAACAATATAAATTTTTCATACACAAAATATCTTATTAAAAACATTCATTGTTAATAATTTTGTCTGTTAAAAAATTCCATAGGTTTTCATTTTATATTTATAAGTGATATATTCTTCTTTGGAAAATTATTTAAGTCCATATATATGTATTATAAAAATATCATAATTGTGTAATTAACTTATACATGATGTGAATATATCTATAATAACAACTATAGATATGACTAAAAATTTAGGGATTTAGAATTAATATTTTTTATGTTCATTCAATAATTTTCAATGATATTTGGTCTTCTAATGTGACCTTTAATGTTTTATAATTAGGTAATTTTTATTTCTAATGGGAATGAAAATTTTCAAATGGAATTTATCAATAGTAGGTTTTTTCAATATTTTAATGTAACGTATATTTTGATATAGACATATTAAAAAATATTCTTATAGTTTATGTAACATAATAATATTATTACATGATTATTTACAGTAAAATATGGATCTCATGTACATAAAAATATGTTCTTTAATTTTACGGTCCAAAAAATTATACGTCTTAATACATTTGGGTTGCATGTTATTTTTATATTTTTTTTTGATATATAGAAATGAATTTGATATTATTACGAGATTATTAAATATATAGTAAAAAACCAATTCTCACTAATTTTTTCCCTTCCATTTATAAAATATTTAAATTTAAATACTAAATTGTTATTCATAATATATATTTTTAATTATGTATTTATTTTACATATAGGTGAATTATAAATTGTTTTTTCTGGTTTTATGCTAATATTTGGACTTATTACACTCCATATAGAATAATAGTATTAATTAAATGATTATTATATAAATCCAATCTAAAATAATTTTGAATTGACTAATTATAAATTCATAACAATGAATGTTGTTGAAAGGGAATATATTTCTTTGGGAAATTTTATTTTTTCTATTTTTTCAAATGCACTAACTTTTCATTGTTATATTAAATGGTTTTGTTTATTTTCATGCAAATTGTATAATTATTTTATATACAATGATCCCAAAAGTAAAGTTATAGAAGATATTTATTATTAAATTTCTAATAAAATTATATAAAATATGGATCATGGTTGAGAAAAATGAATATTGTAATGAAGTCATGGTAGATAATTTCATTAAGGGGTCAATTTCTACTATTTAATGGCATGACTAAATATCTTTAAATATATAATTATATCTCATTGACCATATTTAATTCGAATTAAATATATATAATTAGTGAAATTTGATAATTTTATCCAACTCCATTTAATTTTGATTAAGTGTCCTTTAATTCTTACTATTATGTTATTTATATGCTCTAATTATTCAAAATGATTAGTGAGTATGTTTTTTAGGATTTTCATTGTTATATATTTTATTACTGGCTTTTTTTGTTTATATATGTCTTATTAAAAATATCTAGTTAATTTTTAAAATAACAATGAATGATTTCTTGGGTTGATATTATGGAAAAAACCTTAGAGAATTCATATATATATATATATATATATCAATATTGCAAAGGAAATAGACAAGGAATGAAATTCACATAATAAGATATAAATGATTTCCTTTTTAAAATGAAATTCAAAATTCCTTATAATAAATTTTACAAAATGAATATTTAGAATCCTATGAAATGTTAAAATAACTTTTACTGGCAACTATTAAATACCATTATAAAAACCATATTATTGATTCATTTTTTAATATTTCAAATAATTTTAATATTTATTTTTTTCATATTTATTATCAATAATTTTTTATCTCATATCAATAAAAATTACTTCTTTTCCTTTTTATATAAATCTACCTCATTTATTTCAAATGTTATGTTCATGTACATATGCAATTATCATGATATATTACATGGTAGAAGTCCGACCACATTTTCTATCAATGGTATTTGATATATTAGATGGTTTTTCTTAATTCACCATATGTAAATAATTAAAATATATCAATGAAAAAAATAAAATATGATAAAACTTCCATAAAAACATTCATGTCATTTTAATAATATTATAAATAATAATAATAATAATAATAATTTGTATACATGGGTGATATTCCATTATATTTGTGATGAAATATAATTATGTTTTGTAATAGTTACAATTGAGTCTCTAAAGACATTCAATCTATTGGATTACTAAAATTCATTATTTCCTCTATCATTGTCCCTAATTTTGAATTTTTTATAATGTTGTTGATTCAAATATATACCTTATTTTGATAATCAATTCATATAAAATAATTCTGTAATAACCATGTCAATAAAATAATTTTTTTAGTACGGATATCAAAATTTAGTGTAGTGGTAAAATTGGTAAAAAAATACAAAACACCGAATCATCTTTCACTAACATTTCATGAGGAAGAATTGAATTATTTAAAAACATACTGTGTATTTCATTGATGAAATCATGGGTACTCTTATGTGATATAGTTTTCCCCTATAAGATTTAATTAGTAAACTAATTTTCTTAAAAACTATATCAACTTGGTATAATTTACCTACACATGAAATGAATACAACATTGATAATAACTATTTTTACAAAAAATATAGTGTTTTTATCTAAATATTTTTATATAGTGAAAATTTTCAAATGGGTTTGATCTTTTAATTCATCTTTTAGAGTCTTATAATTAGATATAGTTAATTTCAATTTTTTTAAAACATTTTTAAATCAAATTTCAAAAGTAAGTGCACATAAAATGTTATTAGATAATATTTTTGACCCTAAAATCTTGGTATATCATAAATGGGGCTTATATTTGTACATCGGTTATATATTTTCCTTCAAAATAATCATTTAGTTCAATATTTTTGTTTTATTAACAACCAAAATATTTTTCATTTTTGACAACATATGAATTATTTTTTCACAATCTCTCTGAGTGTCCCTATGAAGGTGGTGAATGGGAATGTGGATAATTTCCTAATATTATACCTTTAATTATATTTATGACCCCTAAATCACATGGATAATATCCTAATATTGAATAAACCTATAGGTTTTCTCAAATATTATTTAATTAGTATTTTTACTCAATACTGACACATTAACTACCCATACAATGAATAGATAAAACAATCATTCATAAGGGATGCTATATATTCATGGAACTACTATTATGTTGTAATGACTAATCTATGTTGGGAGAGGTAAATACTCAAAACTAATTTCATATACGACTAAACTCTATATGATTTATAAATGAATACAGGTCCAAAGGACTTAATCATTTTTAAATGGGATTGCTTACATTACAAAATAATCACGGTTCTAGCGGGTCATTGATATTATATATTTATTAATAAAATTAATATAGAATTTTTTCTTTGAGTTTCTATAATCCCTCAATGTAACATTAACTATCTTGAAGAATTTATATATTTAAATGATTCACAAATTTTCTTTTCTAAGATAATTCTCTTCAATGAAATGACAATTAATTCCACTTTTCTTATCTCAGTTATTCAATATGAGAATTTACCTAAAACCTAGAGGCTTATCCTTTTTATAGAGTCTTAATTATTCAACGTATCTCACATATTAGATAAATAAACAAAAATATTCATAAAATATTTTCTATATTTTACTAATTAATTTTATATTATTTAATTCTCTTTAAATTCCTTTAAATATTTATTTTTAATCCACTTTATCATTTTTTCATGACCAAATATATTTTATTAAATAAAAAATCAACTGAAACAATTATTTCATCTAATGATATTTCTACTCCCTTAATCATGAATTAGATATATTGTATTCACAGTTAATCCTCCTTCGTAATAAGTTAATCTTTATTATATTCCATGAATCAATGTCTTGAAGTACTCGTGGATAACTGATTTCAAAAACATGAATGATATTCCTTAATTGATCAAAATTTTCAATTGCATTTTATTGATTTTAATTTATTGAGTAATAATTTTGGTTCAAACCCATAAATCTATTCCCCCAATTTATTGAGTAACATTAGTTTCTAATCAAACAAATCATTATTCACTCAATTTTACATAATGTATATTATTCCACACAATAATATTAACATTAAATTATACTTGGAACATAAAAATTGCTTCTTTAAATCCTTCCATTTGTGTTATCAGATTTAGATAAATTCCTTTAATATTTTCAAATTTTATGATATCGCTAATAAGTATAAATAATGCAGTCAATTGTTTCAAAAAATATTACATCAGAATACATAAAACTGAACATAATTTTTTATCCATCCTATCCCTTAGGTATGATACTACATTTTCAACTATATGTACGATTAATAAAACATATATAAATTATCTTAGATCATATAATATATTGTTTTAGGAACATGTAGTTATAGCAATTAATATAATAGATAAAATATCATCACCACATAACTAATAACATATCCTTAATAAATATCTCTTATAAAACACAAAACACATTATTTATTAACACATTAAATATCCATTTATCATAGAATATATCCTCTAGTAATAGAACACATTATCTAAACAAAACACATGACAAATAACTATAGAACATATCCCAACATAAAATATATCCTTCTCTATGTATGTGACATGTACAAATGAAACATATTGGAAATAAACATATACCACCCATAGAAAAAAACATATGAAAATCAATATAAATCTTATTGTTGATAATAAAATAAACACAACATTACTCAATGATTACAACAATATTGGAATTTCGAATTTTTTATCAACTCCTTATCAAACTATCCTTTGTTATAAGTATATAAAGCACTCAAATTCACATTAATTGGAACTAGAAATCACCCAAGAGATTAAAAATAGTTCTCTATCTCTATCTTTATGTCAATTAGATCCAATCATTATTTTGAGAATCAAAATAAAAAAATTATTTAGAATTCAATGATTTTCATATATCATTGAGCATCATTATCATTATTCCTTTTTGAAAAAATACAATGTTTACTCATCCTATTAAATATAATATAATTTAAATTTCTTATATAATAATTGTTAAAATACACTAAAAAAATTGGGGATAAGTATGTTTATACCCAGAGTTTTGTGAATCATTTTTTATTTAATCGCCTCATTGTTTGATAAAAACAATCTTTCAATATATCCCAATTTTATCAAATTGTTAATGAAGTCTATAAAATAAATCTTAATGTATTTCCTCTAATATTAAAGTATATTCCATGAGGGATGGGATATTAATTGTTGGCGGCTTTAGTGTGGAGGTTGTGGTTTAGTTTTGAACCCAACAAGTGGTTTGAATCTATAATGATTTTTCACCTCATGTTTAAGTACCGTTTTTATAATGACATGCCTCTAAATGAATCCAATCATTCCTTTCACTTGTATAATTTTATATAACCAAAAATATTGTTATTATGTTTTCATCCATATCATGTTGTATATTATTTTTGAACATGTAGTATTTCTTATAGGTGTTCATCTATTTTTTATCCATGTTGGTCATTTTCATTTTTAATCATACAACCTTCATCTCTTGATATGAAAGAAATGTTTTCTAATTCAATTTTTTTCCAAGGAGAATTGGATAACTATTCATATTCTCTTTTAAATTTCCTTATGTTTTAAAAATATTTGGTGTCTATATAAAAATCCAATAAATGACATTTTTTGGTATCAATGTTAAAAATTCCAATAAATCTTCCTTTATAGATTTTATCATATTTCAAAAATATATTTTGTTACGTTTTAGTTTTTTATTATTTTAAAAAACATTCCTTGATGGAATATTTTTAATTTTTCATTAGTTTTGATATTTAATAAAAATAAAAACATAATTTCCCAAGAAATATCGTTTTCTAGTTTCCTAACATTCATATATTTTCCAAGATTATTAAAAAAATAAACATTTTATTTTAATAGATATCGATATTGACCATTTATCTACAAAAAGTTTTAGATTCACCTCATGTCAGAGGGAAAATATATTTTATTAATGATAATAAATTAATTGAAGTTTTATATCCTCCCTATAAGTGAATAGGGAAGAGAATCAAATAATTGAATATTTCCCCTAGGAAATATCCAATAGGATGACTGATTAAATTAACAAATTATGTTTATAAGTATGAGAATTATAATCGATGTTTTTTTTTCTGTTGATGAATTAAAAAATTAAAAATTTACATGAAACTAGTAGTATCAACTATCATGTATGATAAGAGAAACACACCCAGGAAAATATTATTTTTTTCAAATCAATTAATGGAATATTAAGCATATTGGAATTGGTTTTATTCATTATATATATTTTTAATGAATTGATAAATTCTTCCTTAGGAGAAATACTATTCCTTTACAAGGGATCTTTGAGGTTACTCTGTATATTCATTGTATAATCACAAGTCCCCATGAGAATTCCTCGGATAACTACAGCTATGGAATTAAGATAATGTGTCACGACCCCCTCCCCACAAAGTGTACCCCTCCTGGGCCGGCAATGTGAAAAGGGAGATAATGACCCCCGAGTCCCGCCTCCAGTAGGCCCCGGGTTGGCGACTAGCACCGAGGGTATAATACACACACAAATGGGAGGCATTACCCTCTAAGAGAACACATGCAGAAGAGAGAGATAGAATAGAATCCAACCAACTCCAACTCAAAACTGAAATGTAAAAGAAACCCATGTACATATATGAAATTTCATGCAAAAGTACTACAACTGAAAGGGGAAACTAAAAGTACCCAAAAGAAAGTAAAACGACAGCGACCACAAGCCCGAACAGCTCCTCCTCCAACCGCAAGCTAGTAGTAACCAGCTTGATCTCCAACCTGCTCCAAGTGACCTGAGAAACAGTTTATATATACATAGGGTGAGTATAACAGTATACTCAGTAGGATCCTCCCCAAGACTCTCGTGCAAAAGTAAAGAAAGCATGCTAAAGCCCAGTGAACAACAAGTGAAACTAACTCGTCACCTAAACAGGTATACTATGTTCCCAACCTCACCATGGCTACTCTCACCAAGTAACGCATACAAGAATATAGCATGTAGTAAAGAATATCAAGGGTACCCCGCTACTACTTCCCCACTGGTTTGCCGCTTTGCCCCAACGACATACGTCTTGTGCATCTCTCACCAAAGGCTTGCCCGTATCAACATGGGTCAAGCTCCACAATCTGCACCACGTGCACCACATAGGCTTGCCCGCAGACACCTGGGCTAAGCTCCACACAATCCTCACAACCAAAAGTAACTAGGTAGTTTCCGGGAGCCACCACAGCTCGAATAACGTGTATCATACGTCGGGTATTATACCTGAAGCCATTACAGCCCATACACCGAGTAAGGATCCTCAAGCCATCACAGCCTATACACGTTACACCTATAGTAGTCCATAGGATACTATATCCAGAATATATGTGTGTGAAATAACCACAAGCCATCACAGCCCTCTACACACATATATGGGTAAAACTAACCACTGTGCCTACCAGCACTAAGATCTACCACGAGAAGAGAGCGGGGCCAAAGGGGGTAGTCAGCCATTCAACCTCCCATCAGAATGTTGGGGAAAACACCCCCCCAGGGCTCAGAATCCCCGGGGTGTCAGTTGCCCTTACCGACAGGGTGGAGTAGCGTATAGAAACACAAAAAGTACAGAGTATATAAGTAACTCACATCCACACTATGGGCATTACCTAGTCATAGATACAACTGCAGCTAACGTCTCTCAGACTCCAGGCTGCTACTTCTAAGACTAGGTATCCTATAAGCACACAACCAATTGAGGAGCTTTATTAGATTACTCCATTCTCATTTATCAGTTCCACTGTACATTAGTTAATTCTTTAAGCATTAATTAAGATTGAACAATTCCCCATTTAACTGAAATGGCGTCACTTTCAATACAACTGCTCCTT
This sequence comes from Viscum album, assembly GCA_963277665.1. Lineage (NCBI taxonomy): Eukaryota > Viridiplantae > Streptophyta > Magnoliopsida > Santalales > Viscaceae > Viscum > Viscum album. The sequence continues at coordinate 1,210,023 of CAUJRU010000189.1, forward strand.
TTTAAGATTCACATCACCTTTAAATTCCAGCATCTCCATCCCAGTGGATTTTCACCATTTAATCAAACATTCATTACAGAAATACTTTTCCACATTCCCAGGCATTCTAGAAAAACATCCTATGCTTCTAAACACAAAGGAGGCTCAACACGGTGAGTAGATATACTACCCGTCGAGTCTTTGCCGCCTATAGAAAGAGCATATACCCATTCTCCCTCGAGAGGCTAAACACGGAAAGCACGTGGCATACCCCGCGCGTCTTCGCCTCCTTTGGAAGAATGGTAGCAAGACCAGCTGCCTTGAGCAGTGGGGAAAAGCAAAGCAGATTAACATTCAAGAAAACCACAAGCAACCAGCAACCACATCTGTCCCATTCCATCACCCCCGGTGTCCTCCCTGACACCCATATGCATAAACCGATGCATCTCGCCACACTAGGCATCATCCGCTGCCACAACTATAAGGCCTCCATGCCTCCACATATCACAACAACCATCCAGGATCACATCACAGCACAAGCAGCAGGAAAACAAACATCACAAAATGGGCTCTCGGGCCTTTAACAAACAAGAGGGTAACTCAGAACCCTTCTTGAAATTCCCACATAATCTGTTCTCTATACCGTATTGAATTAACAGATTTGTTATTCGTAGGTTCCAATCATGGATACCAAATCAGTAAGCTATCACAATTAAATAACCATGCTTACTTCCCTAATTTGATTATCCTCAAATTAGAACAACTACAACAACGACAACAACCAGATTAATTTACATGCCTCTTTATCTTTAGCCAATTAATCAACAATTAATTCCGGCTTTACGTTCATTATCAATTTCAATCATGAACGAACAATAAATCAAAGAAAACATAGATATCACTATATCTAGGAAAACATGAGGCAAACCGTTATCACGGTATAAAGCAACAGCATGCGATCAACCAATTCTTTTAATCCGGTTCAAGTATTTAATTAGGTCAATTTCATTGTGATCCAAAGGAATAAATCATGCTAACTCTACGATTGCACATATATAATTAGAGAAGCCATGAATCCCCTACCTCGAAGAGTTCTTGACGTCCTTTATCCACACAGCAGGTCACGATCCTCCCCTCGCGACAACTTATGTGGAAGAATGATCGACACGGCTTGGTTGCATCGAACAGAGCGGGACTGATACTAGGAGTAAGGGTTGTTTGTGCAACTCCTACGGGAAGTATTGAAAGGTTCTAGTGCCTCTTAATCGAGAACAAAGGGAAAGAACCAGGAAGAATGATATCTCGTCCCTTTTTAAGATTTAACGAGGTGACGGTTTAAGATCCGGTTAATTCTCCATTAAAAACGGATCGCATTAACCCACGCGGTTTGACCAAGTGAAACATTCCAAGCCTTAGGAATAATTAATATAGGATTTATGGAATTTGAATCGGCCTTAAGAGCCCTTAAAAATAAGGCTTTAAATGTATTTTACGTCAAAGGAAACGTCAAAAGGGGCAAAACTGTTGGAGTCTGGAAACACTGTTCACCTACCGTTACTGTACACCTACCGATCTGTGAAACTGATCTGTCTCACCGATCTGTGAGACTGATCTGTCTCACCGATCCGTGAAACTGATCTGTCTCACCGATCTGTGAAACTGATCTGTCTCACCGATCTGTCTCACCGATCTGTCTCACCGATCTGTCTCACCGATCTGTCTCACCGATCTGTCTCACCGATCTGTCTCACCGATCTGTCTCACCGATCTGTCTCACCGATCTGTCTCACCGATCTGTGAAACTGATCTGTCTCACCGATCTGTGAATCTGATCTGTCTCACCGATCTGTGAAACTGATCTGTCTCACTGATCCGTGAAACTGATCTGTCTCACTGATCCGTGAAACTGATCTGTCTCACCGATCTGTGACACTGATCTATCTCACCGATCCGTGAAACTGATCTGTCTCACCGATCTGTGAAACTGATCTGTCTCACCGATCCGTGAAACTGATCTGTCTCACCGATCCGTGAAACTGATCTGTCTCACCGATCCGTGAAACTGATCTGTCTCACTGATCTGTTACTGTTCATAAAACTGGAAACACTGTTCACAGAACTAGAAAATTGGCAAAGTGTTGGGGATAAGTCCCCTAGACCTCCCGGAACACCTCCAACACCAACATTTCACAAAGTAATGGACCAGAGAGGTCCGGGCCATTACATTAGATACCTCTCAAAACATTCTCGTCCTCGAGAATTAAAAACCAACCCAGAAGAAAAGAGGGGTCCGAACAACCACCCCATAAGATACCTCTCAGGGGAAAACCACCATGAGTTGTTCGAAAGCTGGAACAAAACTATGACATCCGGGAACAAACAATCCATACCCAAACAATTCATTCACAACATCACATCAAAGGTACATAAACAAAACATGAAAGGTCCAACCACAGAGAAAACATCATTACATGAAAGGAGTTAAACATTAAACAACTCTGGGTACTGAGCACGTATCTGTGACTCACGCTCCCAGGTACTCTCCTCCATGCCACCGTGTCGCCTCAAGAAACGAACTAAAGGAATAGAACGCCCACGCAACACCTTCTCCTTGTGGTCTTGGATCTCCACAGGTCGCTCCTCGAAGGTTGCATCATCATCAATATCGATCTCTCCCCAATCGATAACATGAGATTCATCATGAAGATAATGACGGAGCTGCGATACATGAAAAACATCATGTATCCGACTCATCCGAGGGGGAAGTGCTACTCGATATGCCACAGCTCCAACACGAGCTAACACCTCGAAAGGCCCAACAAAACGGGGAGAAAGCTTACTTCCGCGACCAAACCTTCGGTGCCCACGACGGGGAGTCACCTTCAGAAACACATGATCCCCAACATTAAACTCTAAGGGTCTCCTTCTTTGATCCGCATAAGATTTCTGACGATCTTGTGCTGTCTTCATCCTCTCACGAATCACTTGAACCATCTCCGTCGTATTCTGCACTAGTTCTGGTCCGAGAATTGCTGACTCTCCGACCCCAGTCCAGCACAACGGAGAACGGCATGGCCGGCCATACAAGGCTTCAAACGGCGCCATGCCGATGGTAGAGTGAAAACTATTATTGTAAGCGAACTCTACCAAAGGTAAGTGTTTCACCCATGAACCTCCAAAATCAAGAACACAAGAGCGCAACATGTCTTCAAGAGTTTGGATGGTTCGCTCTGTCTGACCATCCGTTTGAGGATGAAAAGCAGTGCTAAGGCATAGTTGAGAGCCAAAAGCATGCTGGAGGCCTCTCCACACCCTCGAGGTAAAACGAGGGTCTCGATCAGAAATGATCGTCTTAGGAACTCCGTGAAGCCTCACCACTTCCTCCAGATACTGCCTCGACAAAACCTCCACTGAGCTCGACTCCTTGATTGCTATGAAGTGGGCCGATTTAGTTAAACGATCCACTACCACCCATATAGCATCATGTCCTCCCGGAGCTCGAGGTAAACCTGTAACAAATTCCATTGAGATGTCCTCCCACTTCCACTGAGGAATCTCTAAGTGCTGGAGAAGACCACCAGGAACACGGTGTTCGGCCTTCACCTTCTGGCAGACTAAACATCGAGACACACATTCTGCAACTGAACGCTTCAGCCCAGGCCACCAAAACTGACTCCTCAAGGATCGATACATCTTCGTCACACCAGGATGTACAGCTAAGGGCGAGCTATGGAACTCTCGGAGAACCGTCTCGCGCATTGCCAAGGGAACAAAAAGCCTGTCATGATACAACACTCGGTGTTGTTCATCCTCTGACCAACCATCAGGGGCCTCCCCACAAACAACTCTGTCTCTCAAAACTTCCACCTCTAGATCACCCAACTGAGACTCTTCCACCTTTTGCATCAGGGATGACTGCACCGTCATCTGGAAAAGACAACCTCTTCCTCCAACTTCTCCCATATCAAGATGCAAAGCTGCTAGCTCTTCCATCCCTCTCCAGGAATCACCAGATTCACGCACAACATCATTACGTGACTTTCGGCTCAGTGCATCAGCAACAACATTTCCCTTCCCAGGTGTATACGATATTTCGAAGTCGTATTCCTGCAAGAACTCCATCCACCGACGCTGCCGCAAGTTCAAATCCCGCTGAGAGAAAACATACCTCAAACTCTTATGATCGGTGAAAACCACAAAGCGCTCTCCAATGAGGTAATGTCTCCACAACTTCAGTGCAAACACCACGGCTGCCAACTCAAGATCATGGGTGGCATAGTTGCGTTCATGGGTACGCAACTGCCGAGACCCATAAGAAACAACTGACCTCTGCTGCATGAGAACACAGCCTAGCCCCAGATGTGAAGCATCACAGAAAACATCAAACTGGACTCCCTCCGTTGGAAGACAAAGGACTGGAGCACTTACCAACTTCTCCTTTAGATACTCGAAAGCTGTCTGACACTGATCAGTCCATATGAACGCTTGATCCTTCCTGGTCAAAGCTGTCAGAGGAGTCGCAACTCGGGAGAAATTAGCCACAAACCTCCTATAATAGCCTGCGAGACCAAGGAAACTTCGCACCTCTGACACGGTCTTGGGGGCTGGCCAAGACACCACTGCTTCTATCTTCGAAGGATCCACAGCTACTCCCTGTTGGGACACAACATGTCCCAAGAAACGAACTTCTCGAGCCCAGAACTCACACTTGGACAACTTCCCAAACAACCGATGTTGGCGAAGAACTCCCAAAACAGCTCGTAGATGTTCTGCATGCTCTTCTTCAGATGTGGAGTACACAAGGATGTAGTCAATGAAAACCACAACAAACTTGTCCAAGAATTCACGGAACACAGCATTCATCAACCCCATGAAAACAGCTGGAGCATTTGTCACGCCGAATGGCATTACAACAAACTCATAATGCCCATGACGACAGCGGAAAGCTGTCTTCGGGATATCCTCATCCTTTACACGCATCTGATGATATCCTGACCGCAAGTCGATCTTTGAAAACCAACTTGCACCCTTCAGTTGATCGAATAGGCCATCAATCCGCGGGAGAGGATAACGGTTCTTTATTGTCACTTTGTTTAAGCGACGATAATCGACGCACAACCGCAAACTGCCATCAGCCTTTTTCACGAACAAGACTGGTGCACCCCACGGTGACACACTTGGCCGAACAAAACCACACTGCAATAGACCATCGAGCTGAATACGTAGCTCCCGTAACTCAGAAGGGGCCATCCTATACGGAGACATAGAGATGGGAGACGCTCTGGGCTGTAGCTCGATCCCAAACTCGATCTTCCGTCGAGGGGGTAAGGATACAACCTCTTCTGGAAAGACATCAGGGTACTCTTCTACGACCCTAGGAAACGCCAGCTGTTGAACCTCTGAAGAACTCAGCATCATCCCAGCCATCATGGATGATAAGGATGAAACTCGTCTATGACTCATCCGAGGATCTCTCTCACCAACAAACACTACTTCCTCTCCATCTTCATCAAAGAAAACGACCTTCTTCCTGTAGCAATCCACAATAGCCTGCACCGAATACAACCAATCCATGCCGAGGATGACATCATATGGTTGTATTCGTAAACATAGGAAATCTCCCCAAGAGCGGTGCTGCCCCAACACTAGCTCACAGTCTCTACATACTTCAAACAAGCTAGCTCGACCTCCAACTGGCGTAGTCAACGCCAAGGGCACTGGAAGCCTCTCTACCTCAAGTCCCAAAGCGTGGACAAGGGTAGGGGATATAAAGGAGTGTGTCGCTTCGGAATCAAACAAGGCATACACCAAGGTAGAAAACAAGCAAAGGGTACCTCGGACGACGTCTGGCTCGCCTGGAGCTGGCAACGCTAGAGCATGAAGCTGACCACGACCACCTCCACGGCCTCTCTGACCCTGATGACGACCACCACCACGGCCGTGCTCTGCTCTCTGAGGACGGGGAGCGTCATGGGGCTGTCCTCTGCCTGCTCCATCTACCCTCTGGTGATCTAAAGCTGGTGCAACCTGCTGCTGCTGCCTCGGCTGGAACTGCCTCAACGGAGGAACCTGGAGTGGAGCGCCTGGTGCACGATGACTGCTCTGAAAAGTTGGGCACTCCCGCTGCTGATGACCACGTCCACCACAAGAAAAACAAGCGCCTGATCCCTTGGCATAGGTCTGAGAGTTGCTACCTCCGGAGAAATGAGATGGGAAGGGCCGGGACCTACCCCCAGGTGAACGGAAACTCTTCTGTCCTGAAAACCGGGAACCCCGGACCACAGCTCTGCTTCTTGAGGAATCATGACGATTCCCCTCTCGTGACGATCCGGTCCTAGCCAAAGTCCTCTCAACAACCTCTGCCCTCGCCAGCACCTCAAGATATGTCTTCAGCATAAATGGGGTGACCTGACGCTGGATCTCTGGACGCAAAGCCTCCTCGAAATGCCTCGCCCTGGCCTCATCATCTGGTAACAGGTCTGAAGCATATCGTAGAAGGTTCCTGAAACGGATTCCAAACTCCCGAATACTGGAGCTCCCCTGTCGAAGGGTAAGAAGCTCCTGGCGACTGGATGCCTTCGCAGTCGAAGAAAGAAACTCGACTCTAAACCTGTCTCGAAACTCCTCCCATGAGATCGCTGACTCCTCACGATCCCCGAGGAACAAGAACCACCACTGTCTCGCTGCTCCACGCAACATCGTCACAACCAAGGACACCCAGTGTTCCTTCAGAGCACGAATCGAACTAAAGCCTATCTCGACCTCCTCTAACCAGTCTTCTGTGACTGCATCTGAAACGGAGCCCTCGTACTTCTGTAGACTCTGGCGCTGAAACTCTCGGAGTGTCTTCCTCCAAGTGTCATCGTCGTCAACCTCTACCCGGCGGCGATCTGCTGGAACAGCCTGCTGGGCACCTTCTGCGCAAACCTGACGGGGACGCCGACCTGGAGCCATACCTGTAAAATAACAATCGTTAGAGCTCCTAAGCCTGGAATATGGAAGACTCAACATTAATTAATTAATTATTTTGTTTTATTAATTTTAGGTTACCTATCCCAAGGTCTACCCATTCAAACACAGGAGCAAGGAATAATGATGCATGATCCTTTCCTAGGTCTCTACCCTGCAACCAGTATCACTTTGTTTAGTAGCCATCGTAAACTTAAAGGTCCGTGCAACAGATCATAGGGGGCCCTGAACGCCTATGTCTCTGCCGGTCTCCAGTGTTTACCCCACTTGCTAAACATGAATGACACCGTTGCCCTACCATCCCATGCATCCTCACCTGTGCCTAACTCCAAACTCCATCCTATCCCTCGACCAGACCTTTGATACCACTCTGTCACGACCCCCTCCCCACAAAGTGTACCCCTCCTGGGCCGGCAATGTGAAAAGGGAGATAATGACCCCCGAGTCCCGCCTCCAGTAGGCCCCGGGTTGGCGACTAGCACCGAGGGTATAATACACACACAAATGGGAGGCATTACCCTCTAAGAGAACACATGCAGAAGAGAGAGATAGAATAGAATCCAACCAACTCCAACTCAAAACTGAAATGTAAAAGAAACCCAAGTACATATATGAAATGTCATGCAAAAGTACTACAACTGAAAGGGGAAACTAAAAGTACCCAAAAGAATGTAAAACGACAGCGACCACAAGCCCGAACAGCTCCTCCTCCAACCGCAAGCTAGTAGTAACCAGCTTGATCTCCAACCTGCTCCAAGTGACCTGAAAAACAGTTTATATATACATAGGGTGAGTATAACAGTATACTCAGTAGGATCCTCCCCAAGACTCTCGTGCAAAAGTAAAGAAAGCATGCTAAAGCCCAGTGAACAACAAGTGAAACTAACTCGTCACCTAAACAGGTATACTATGTTCCCAACCTCACCATGGCTACTCTCACCAAGTAACGCATACAAGAATATAACATGTAGTAAAGAATATCAAGGGTACCCCGCTACTACTTCCCCACTGGTTTGCCGCTTTGCCCCAACGACATACGTCCTGTGCATCTCTCTCCAAAGGCTTGCCCGTATCAACATGGGTCAAGCTCCACAATCTGCACCACGTGCACCACATAGGCTTGCCCGCAGACACCTGGGCTAAGCTCCACACAATCCTCACAACCAAAAGTAACTAGGTAGTTTCCGGGAGCCACCACAGCTCGAATAACGTGTATCATACGTCGGGTATTATACCTGAAGCCATTACAGCCCATACACCGAGTAAGGATCCTCAAGCCATCACAGCCTATACACGTTACACCTATAGTAGTCCATAGGATACTATATCCAGAATATATGTGTGTGAAATAACCACAAGCCATCACAGCCCTCTACACACATATATGGGTAAAACTAACCACTGTGCCTACCAGCACTAAGATCTACCAAGAGAAGAGAGCGGGGCCAAAGGGGGTAGTCAGCCATTCAACCTCCCATCAGAATGTTGGGGAAAACACCCCCCCGGGGCTCAGAATCCCCGGGGTGTCAGTTGCCCTTACCGACAGGGTGGAGTAGCGTATAGAAACACAAAAAGTACAGAGTATATAAGTAACTCACATCCACACTATGGGCATTACCTAGTCATAGATACAACTGCAGCTAACGTCTCTCAGACTCCAGGCTGCTACTTCTAAGACTAGGTATCCTATAAGCACACAACCAATTGAGGAGCTTTATTAGATTACTCCATTCTCATTTATCAGTTCCACTGTACATTAGTTAATTCTTTAAGCATTAATTAAGATTGAAAAATTCCCCATTTAACTGAAATGGCGTCACTTTCAATACAACTGCTCCTTTTTAAGATTCACATCACCTTTAAATTCCAGCATCTCCATCCCCGTGGATTTTCACCATTTAATCAAACATTCATTACAGAAATACTTTTCCACATTCCCAGGCATTCTAGAAAAACATCCTATGCTTCTAAACACAAAGGAGGCTCAACACGGTGAGTATATATACTACCCGTCGAGTCTTTGTCGCCTATAGAAAGAGCATATACCCATTCTCCCTCGAGAGGCTAAACACGGAAAGCACGTGGCATACCCCGCGCGTCTTCGCCTCCTTTGGAAGAATGGTAGCAAGACCAGCTGCCTTGAGCAGTGGGGAAAAGCAAAGCAGATTAACATTCAAGAAAACCACAAGCAACCAGCAACCACATCTGTCCCATTCCATCACCCCCGGTGTCCTCCCTGACACCCATATGCATAAACCGATGCATCTCGCCACACTAGGCATCATCCGCTGCCACAACTATAAGGCCTCCATGCCTCCACATATCACAACAACCATCCAGGATCACATCACAGCACAAGCAGCAGGAAAACAAACATCACAAAATGGGCTCTCGGCCCTTTAACAAACAAGAGGGTAACTCAGAACCCTTCTTGAAATTCCCACATAATCTGTTCTCTATACCATATTGAATTAACAGATTTGTTATTCATAGGTTCCAATCATGGATACCAAATCAGTAAGCTATCACAATTAAATAACCATGCTTACTTCCCTAATTTGATTATCCTCAAATTAGAACAACTACAACAACGACAACAACCAGATTAATTTACATGCCTCTTTATCTTTAGCCAATTAATCAACAATTAATTCCGGCTTTACGTTCATTATCAATTTCAATCATGAACGAACAATAAATCAAAGAAAACATAGATATCACTATATCTAGGAAAACATGAGGAAAACCGTTATCACGGTATAAAGCAACAGCATGCGATCAACCAATTCTTTTAATCCGGTTCAAGTATTTAATTAGGTCAATTTCATTGTGATCCAAAGGAATAAATCATGCTAACTCTACGATTGCACATATATAATTAGAGAAGCCATGAATCCCCTACCTCGAAGAGTTCTTGACGTCCTTTATCCACACAGCAGGTCACGATCCTCCCCTCGCGACAACTTATGTGGAAGAATGATCAACACGGCTTGGTTGCATCCAACAGAGCGGGACTGATACTAGGAGTAAGGGTTGTTTGTGCAACTCCTACGGGAAGTATTGAAAGGTTCTAGTGCCTCTTAATCGAGAACAAAGGGAAAGAACCAGGAAGAATGATATCTCGTCCCTTTTTAAGATTTAACGAGGTGACGGTTTAAGATCCGGTTAATTCTCCATTAAAAACGGATCGCATTAACCCACGCGGTTTGACCAAGTGAAACATTCCAAGCCTTAGGAATAATTAATATAGGATTTATGGAATTTGAATCGGCCTTAAGAGCCCTTAAAAATAAGGCTTTAAATGTATTTTACGTCAAAGGAAACGTCAAAAGGGGCAAAACTGTTGGAGTCTGGAAACACTGTTCACCTACCGTTACTGTACACCTACCGATCTGTGAAACTGATCTGTCTCACCGATCTGTGAGACCGATCTGTCTCACCGATCCGTGAAACTGATCTGTCTCACCGATCTGTGAAACTGATCTGTCTCACCGATCTGTCTCACCGATCTGTCTCACCGATCTGTCTCACCGATCTGTCTCACCGATCTGTCTCACCGATCTGTCTCACCGATCTGTCTCACCGATCTGTCTCACCGATCTGTCTCACCGATCTGTGAAACTGATCTGTCTCACCGATCTGTGAAACTGATCTCTCTCACCGATCTGTGAAACTGATCTGTCTCACTGATCCGTGAAACTGATCTGTCTCACGGATCCGTGAAACTGATCTGTCTCACCGATCTGTGACACTGATCTGTCTCACCGATCCGTGAAACTGATCTGTCTCACCGATCCGTGAAACTGATCTGTCTCACCGATCCGTGAAACTGATCTGTCTCACCGATCCGTGAAACTGATCTGTCTCACCGATCCGTGAAACTGATCTGTCTCACTGATCTGTTACTGTTCATAAAACTGGAAACACTGTTCACAGAACTAGAAAATTGGCAAAGTGTTGGGGATAAGTCCCCTAGACCTCCCAGAACACCTCCAACACCAACATTTCACAAAGTAATGGACCAGAGAGGTCCGGGCCATTACATAATGTGTGGTGTAATTAAGGTGTTCCTTAATATCCTTTAACTCTCTCATGATTTATATGACTAAGACCAGACTATAAGTTCATGGGATTGGGTTTGACTCTCATTCCTTCCCCATCTCCCTTATGTTGATCAACTATTTGATTAGGATAGTATTGAATTAAGAAAAAGAGGATAAGATAGGGATAATTCATCTCATTAAAGATTTTAGAGACAATCCGTCACAACAACACACCTGAGTCAAAAACTGAATATGAAAAGAATTCCCTAATGATCATTTATAAATTTTCCTCTGATTACATTGAATTACAGCACCAAAGTCTCTTTAACTATATTCCAAACACTACTATATTGGTTATTGTATCTTCACTTAGTACCTATTGAATTAAATTGTGATCATTCCATGTGACCAATGAGTAGAAATATTATTTTACATGGTTGTAACTTTCATTCAATTCATCAAAGTTCCACTCTCTTTAACCACATGGGATTCATCCTCCATTTCTAGGATAATATTCAATATGTCTATTCAATCATATATAACCAAAATTAGTTATATAATCTTCTCCAAATATTGTTTTTATCTCCATAATCCGTGCATGTCCAATACATGGAATGTCTAATTTATTAATTAAAATAAATGCTTTTTCACACAAATTTTATTCTTTAGAGAGTGTTTATATTTTAATTTTAGTGACTTGGGGTTTTGAAAAAACTTTTTTTTACTTATAACACTTCATGGGTTTATTTATATCAAATTCTTAAATATGATAACTAATAAAGAATTTGAGTCAACATAGTCTTCATTACAATTGTAAATGTTATGGGATCATTATTGTAATGTCACATTTGGGACCTTGTTTACATTAGAATATTGTTATATCTTTATTTAGTAATATTAAATTATATTATGAAGAAAAAAATCATTAACGGGTTTCATGGGTATGGTTGGTGATGGAATATCCTTATAGTTTAACGTAGTTATTCATTGTATTAAAAATTAAATATTAACATTATGGCCTTCTAGTTTTTTTAAAATCACATCAATGTTGGTTGTGTTTCCTTGAGTATATATCCAAGATTTCCCCCTTTATGATAAACTTGATATCTAACATATTATGTGTGTCTTGTAATAGATAACATTTTATGAAACAATACATCAAGTGTTTCCCCCACACTACATTGGATTTGTAGTTGTCTTGGTATGTTGATTAAATTTACATTGATGAGTGGATGATTACTCATGATGATAGAATTAAGACATAATTATAAAAAAAAATTAATTTCATGTGAAAACCTAAGTTTTTTTTCTAATAATATATTTTTATAGTTTTTGACAAGACTACATTAGTATGCTGATAATTTATTATGTTTATAGTCCATACTACATTAGTAATGAGAAGTATTCTAAGGATTATATCACATAATTTGTTTTCCATCAATTATACCCCAAACCCCAAAGTTTTAATAGGATATATATTTCTCCAACCAAAGTTTATTTTTTCCATAGCATGATTTCTATTACATTTAATGCTATGTAGCTCATTTATTTCTCTACATTCACTTACATACCACCCTTAATTTCATCAAAAGGAATAATCAAATTAAGAAATCAATTTTAAAAAATAAATATTACAATAATGATTAGAATGAAGTGAAATTCATGCATCAACGTCCATAATAAACATATTATTCCCAAAACTATCAATATTTAATAAATTACTATTAAATATTTAAAAATCACATAAAAATAAAAAAACATGAATTAAAAATATACTCAAATGATGATTTTTTTCAAAGAACATTTACCAATACTTGAGTGATAAATCTTCCTCAATTTATTTCTATCAACATGTTTTACATTGAACCAAAGTCAACTATAGATCAGTTTCCACATCATTGATCGTTAAATGAAGTGATATTAGATGAACCATTTCTACAATATAGAATACTTTTACAAATCCCTCACCTTCATATTTAAATTCATTTTTCTAATATCTCACTTACCTGATACAAGATTAATTAAAATATAATAATTATATTGTACCCTTCTTCATTTACGATAAGTATTCTCTTGACACTCCATTATATTCGATAACAGGAAATTCAAGTTTTTTTGATAATTTTGTGACATGGAATGTTATTTATAGTAATAATTTGAGTGTGATTTCTTGGGAGGAAAATAATTACTAATAGAGGGAACCGTTAATAATAATTGGAAAATCAAGGGAGTGGTAGCATGATATGAGAAACTTAATCCAGGAATGTCATTTCACCCTTTTTATAGATTTATTATTCAAACACACCATGTTTCTATTCATTTTGGAAATTTCATTTTGGACCCAAATTTCCTTTTTTAAACTAGTTTCAATGGACTTATTAGATTATCTTTTCATAAAATCCCAATAGGGATATTATAATATAATGAAAAATAAAATAAAATTCCACTTTAAATTCCAATGTAATATAGCTAAATCATGATCACCTGGAGTATTTAATTTTGAATATCATTAACTAGGTTCACAGAAAGGAAACTAAATGTTTAAAGTGATTGTTATCCAATATAAGAGATTGATTTTTTTTAACAAATTATTCTAGATAAATGCACCCACCACACTCTCACTAACATTGATTTTATATAGTACTCAATATATAAAATTGATGGGTATTTCATTTATGATAAAAACATTAATCTCAAATAAATTATATTGGATAAGTTTATTACTAATTTTCTTTACAAGATCATCAAGTTTGGTTTATCCATTTCAATTTTTCCATCAATGTTCCTTGTTATTTTCTATCAATTAAAATTTAATTAATAAGGTATGTAAGCGGAATTATATTTATTAAAAAACTAATAAACATAAAAATGAACTAGGTATTCCTCTAAAGAGAAGTTGGATTATCTTCATCATAAAATTTTTTATCTCTTCAATCCTCTATTGGAAATTTATGGATTTCATCACCATTTATCCTTCAAAGAATACTTTTATCCTATGTCCATATATATTGAATGGTTTTCTATTTTCTCCAATAATATTCAACACTCTATTATGATTACAATACATCATATTGAATGGACCAAACCCTCAAGAATTAAGCATCTATAGAAATAAAACAATTCTTATATTAAATGGGTTATATTATCCATATTTAAAATTATTCATTTGAACCATCCTATCATAAAATAAAAATTTATTTTACTCTATATCATATCATAATCATAAGATTATCTTTTTAATTAATTTAATTCATTTAGTAAAAAAAATATTCTCTTCAAAACCCATTTAATAAATATTAATAGCCTTTTCTTTCCAATATCCTTTCTGTTCAATATCTATAAGTAGGTGTCATGTTTTTCAAAAGACAACTCTTTGTACATACATAATAATGTTGGTTTTATGAGAAGTTATATTTATCACAATAGAATCTTTTAAATGGTCATATGAATTCCAGAACCCTTACATAGAAAATTTCAACTTCTAGGATTCATGATTGAAGCATCACTTACCATATCCATATATTTTCTATCCCCTGACATACATCCTGATTTTTAAAAAACTCATTACCATGTTTGAGTCTTTTGGGCTAGTAAAATCAATATTTAAAAACCTTAGCTAATTTATAAATATTTCTATACTTTACAACACATGGAAGAGTGTTATGGTTTTCTAAAATAGATATAACCTACCCTTATATAATGTAACATCTAATAAATCTATTTTATGCCTATTTATAAAAGAATTTATCTTTCTAAGGGTTATAATTCACATTTTCTTTAAACCTCATCTTTTAATTCCATTTCATCCCAAGTGGGTTATTTCTTATAGAAATATATTAGGCAAGAAATATATAAAAATATAGTCCCATGGGTTTTAATAAAAAAAAGGTGTTCATGTGGAGAATATCCATTGAAAGGATTATTTATATAAACACTTAATTATTTAAGTATGGATCGGTGATCAACCACTTGGTTTTAATCCCCAATATTTCCATTAATTTCAGGAAATAATTATTGTATGATTAACAACAATCTAATTTACATTATCTCAACAATATTATTTTATAAAATAAAATCATAATTATAAACAAATATAATTTAATGTCTTCTAATGAGTATGACCTGAATTTCTACCCAATATAGAAAAAAGATAGTTATTATCAATCCAGTTTTTCATTATTTATTTATGCTCAATTAAATAATTTTCTGGCATATTAAATTACATATAAATTCTATTATCTCTTTTTATATAGAACAACTCCTACTACAGTGTCACTAGATTCAAACATGATTTAAAAAAGTTTTTTCCATTCTGGTGATGTAATGTTAGGTTCTAAGACAATCAATTTCTTAAATCGATTGACTGAAATTCGATATTTTTAATCAAATATGAACATGGATTCATTTTGAAGAAGTGAAAAAAATATTTGAAAAATATTTGATTGAAATTATATAAAATCAAACATGTTTTTGTATATCCTTCCTACCTTAAATTATTTCAGTGGAGGTAGTGATGATATTACCACAATTTTCTCTATCCAAATCAATTTCATCTCTTGATATTTTTTTATCAGTACAATGATTTATCTTACCATGAATTGAAATTTCATTCAATTGAGTAATAAATTTATCACTTGACATCTAATTGTTAACTTTAATAGGTTCTGCATGATATTTTAAAATGATATCCCAATATTTTAAAGGCATCCATAAATAGTTAAATAATATTCTTAACCATATTGAAGAATATTTCAATTAAACATCTCTAAAAAAGGGTAGTTTATCCACATAGAATAAAAGGAACTATCTTGTATCCCAATGTTATATTGGAATATGTGAACATTTTATTATATTTATATTCATGTATCATTATGTTAGCATTTTTTGATATTCATAAACCCTTATTTTTACCATGATTTGGGTGGTTCTTGTTTGGGGTTTCTTTAAGTGAAGTGTTGAAAATTTTAGAAAATTCTAGGATAGTGTGTGGTTGGGGCATGGTTATCCCAAATAGTGTGCCCTTTTAGAGACTGCGATAAATACCACGTAATTGGTCTATCACACGATTGGAACATGGTTATTCAAGATATGTTCTCTCTCATGAGAAATCATGTGATCCATTTATAATAGGTGAACGACTTGTACATAGTTTTCATAAACCATTCCCCTTTTCCCAAGAAGCTGGGGAGTCACGATTTTATGGGATCAAACTTTTTATTAAACATTATTGAACCTCTCTTTAATGAATCTAAAAGAACAGTTCAACCTAATATTTGTCCCTATCATCAATGGAGATCCCAAGAAGGATTTTTGGCACCTCAGATCCATCTTTTTAAGTAATATGAATCTTGAAAAATACCCTCTGATCTTTTATTGGTTGGTTTCCTCGTATTAATCCCATTCTACCATGATTTTTCTTCTCCTACCCAGGGTTCCATATATCCCCATATTATTATTTGGATCTAATAACCACTATTTTTGGGTCTACAACTAGTTTTTATTCACATATATTCATTTTTTTCATTTTCAATTAGAGTTTTCCTAACACATATTTGTGATTCGGGATCTGTGATCTTGAGAAAGGTGGTTCTGTTACGATGCCCAAATGATATTAAGCCTATTATTTTTAATTTCAATTTTTTTAGTTACATTCAATTTTTTTATTTTCATTAAAATGATTTCAATTGGTTTGATGGGAAAAAATTCTAAATAATTGACGGTTTTTAAAAGGGGGGATTTTATCATGAAATTAGAAAACCCCAAATTCTATTGAATTAGGGGGTGTTTATAGAAGTTTGTGGAAAATAAAATTTTTTAATTGAAATTTTGGTTTTTATAGAAATTTTTTAAAATAAAATTTTTAATTTAATGGGGGAAAATATATTTGAGGGAAAATTTTTAAAACCTCAAATTCTATTGAATTGGGGGTTTGTGATAAAATTTGTTGAATTGTTTGAAAATTAAATTTGTTGATTTAATTATAAAATTCGATTTTGGAAATGTTTGGTGAATTTGTTTGGAATCCCATTATTTGAAAATAGATTATAATGTTTTTGAATGATATGATAGATTTTTATCTTTATGAAAGTGAATGATTTTTTATTAAAAACCCCTTATAGGGTTTTGAAGGGAAAATTGGAATATTTGAAATAGAGAATGAGATTTAATTGTATTTTAAGATGTCATAGAATATATTTCCAATAAATATTTTTTTATTAGAGCACATGAATGCCTTAGGTATTTTTTGAGTTATTTGAAATAAACATTATGATATAAAATGTACTAAAAAATAACATCATAATATCACCTCCCTTAGGTGATGGTGATAATTCTATTTATCCTTTGTTTAAAGGGACACATGCATAAATTTTCTATTTGATAGTGCCAGGTCCCTATAGTCTAAAACAATCATAAATTATTAGGCATATGACCATGTTTCTCTCTTGTTGTATTTCTAATTAATATATTCCATTTTTTTAAACTGTTTTACATTTTTTTGATTTATACACACATTTTTTTAAATATGTGTTTTTAAGCCATTTGGGATAACTACCAATTTATTTAAAAGTAATTACATCATTTGAAATATATTTCCATGGTTTTAAATGTGGAGCGTGAATTTATAAATTATTTCCATCCTTAAAAATATAACGAATGATTTTTCAAAATATGGTTTTTAATTTACGACCCTGTTTTTTTGAAAATTAATATCACATTATTGGTTAATTTTATATTGTAATCTTATTATGGATTATTAGGTGAAATCCTATTGGAATTTGTATACACCCTTATTGGGTCTTCAGGGATTTTTATATTTCCTCCATACAAAATCAAGAAAGGTAAAAGGATGATTTAGAGGTTGTTCTAGTTGCTGCTATGTGGACATGGTGAGTTACGTTTATGTTGGTACTTGGGAACTCTATATATTTTTCTAGTAATTGATTTTTGTACTTTGGGTTGTCATACCTATTTTAATTCTGGTACATTACTCCTAGTGGAGTTTATTTTCTATGAATAATGATTTACAATAATTTTTTTGTATAGGTTGTGGAAAATCTGTTTCACCTTCATTGAGTATAATGTTATAATCTAGTGACCAACCCATGGGGATCGAGAATTCCCTTTAGGCTATGTCAAGCCCATCTCAGTTATTGGGTTAGCAAGAAACCTGAGATGGTTCAATAAAAAGTCATATCAAAGTGAGATTCAGGTTGAACTTCATTTCTTTAAGTCGTTATGCAATGTGAAATATTATTGGGACATAAGAGGTAGTTATGATTGTGTGTCTGACTAAATCTCACTACAATGAAACGTAAGTCTTCATGAGTGAATAGATAAATGTGTCTTATAGATTAATTCTAGTATTTATCCTACTTTTTATTTTTGATAGGATTGAATTGAAAATCTTATAATTCTATCTGTTGGGGTTAATTTCCCTTGTTTCTCTCAATAAGTGTAACTTAATGCCTTACTTCTTATTTTCTGATGTTTTTATCATCATTCCTACAAAAATACATTTGAATCAGATCCATTAGGAAGTTGTTACTAAACCAAATTGATAGATATTTTTTTAGATCTAAATATAGTTGAGGGGATTGTGTGCACTATCCATGCTCTGGGACATGCACTTCCTCTAGTTCCCATTCAGGATATAGAAGTGGAACCTTATAAGGATATTCATAACATTTGTTCGAAAGAGATCCTTTCCAAAACTCGAAAATATTTAAAGGCTCTAATGATCCTAAAAAAAGATGAGGAATGGTTGAGTGTAATAGAGTTTTGGTTTGGTTTCTTGCACAATGTCGACGAAATCAAGCTAAAGTATTCCACCTTCATGATTGAAGGACCGAGCAATAGACGGTGGGACATGATGATGGCAGTGAATAATCATGATTTCATAGAGTGAAATGACTTAAAAGGTTCCTTCCACTAACCAATTCTATATAGATTCTATCATGTTATTTATGTTCACTGAGTTTTTCAAACATGATCCAAATAAAAGGAATATGATACAGTTTTTAAACGGTTTTGCTGAGATCATGGAATTCTTACTTGAGATTGTGTCGAATGAGAAGATGGAGCCTCGATGGTTTGAGTTGGGAAATCCTCATGATATTCATTCTCATTTTTAATTATTGATGATTCATTCGTATGATGATATTACAGATAGAGTTCTAATAGTTGAAATGGTCTTGGCAGGAAAGTCAGGGTTATCAAGAGTTTCTTTATCTCCCAATGGTAGTGTTAGTTCCTTCAAGGGGTAATGGAAGCATGATGATTCCCAAGGAAGTTCTTAATTGATGTGTCATTATAGACCTTTTGAAATATTAGGAATTGGCCCATTGATTTTCTGCCAGTGTGGAATGTCAACAAATTCAAAGTGGTTATCACTAAGGCAACAAAGAACTGTGGCTCTTATGGAAGCTCAGGGAACCTAAAGAGATTATTCATTGCCGAATCTACTATGTGTAGTGGAACGGGATCATCATCTAATTCTAAAACTATAGTGAAACCATATTATTCATGTACAAAATGGTTACAACCATTGACATATGGAACGAAGGTACTTCTCATAGTTGAAGAGTCTCTAGAGGAAGTGGATAGAGGTCCAACAACCGTGAGAGGTACTATTACTATAGCTTTGTCATTAGTCAAAATCATTACTAGTATATTTATATACACTAATTACTAAATGTGCTTATAATTAAAAATATTATAATATATTGACATTTTATTTAAAATATTACTTAATATATAAATGAATATATTTTTTTAGATTTATATTTATATAGTTATTAAATAATGTAAAATATATGTACATATATAATTTTGTGTGTGTGTCTGAGTGCAAATATATGTCTATCATGTGTATGTATGTGTGTCCATATATATGTTTATTAATTTAATATTATTTGTTATTTTTTAATTTCTATCAATTATTAGTGTTTATGTAATGTATTCATTTATTGTATTAATTTTAATTTAATATATATTTACATTAAAATTTTTAACATTAATATATATCCTTGTGTTTAATTTAATTACATTAAATTTATTTAGATTCAATTAAATTATTAATATTTTTTATATTCAATATAATTATTTATTATATTCAATATAATTATTTATTAGTAAATTTGTCATTTATATAATTAATATTTTATATTTAATCAATTATATTCATTTTTTATGTTTATGTAATTCACAAAAATGTTTCAAAATCACTGTTTTAATTTATTTTTTCATTTATTTATTTTCATTTATCCTTTTCTTATATTATTTTATTTATTTTTTTTATCATTAAAAATATTCAATAATATTTAAAATAATAAAAAATTATTCTTGTTTTTAATATTTATTTATAAATAATTATTTTTTATGTTATAATACTTGTTATATATTTTTAATTTATGTGATTAATGTTTATTCAATTTAATTTGGTAATCATTCGTGATTTTAAAATGTGTGAAATATATATATTTAAATTATTAAAATTAAAATTTTAATATTCTCTTGGTTTCAGCATGAGTTTATAATTAATTAATATAATTAATCTTTAAAATTATTCAAAATTAATTACGATGTTTTAATATAAATAATATTTTTTGAATTTATATAATCGATATTCATTCAATTTTATTTATAAAGTTGTAATATTTTTAAAATTTTTGAGATATATATAATTGTTTTATTTATATTCGTTTTTTAAATATTTTCACCATATTTAGTACGTATGTATTTAAAATTTACAAAATTAATCCTAAGTATTTTTTTCTTTGTCTATAGTGTTACAATATTATTAATATAAATCAATATAAAATATATAAATTTTTAATATTACTAATAATATATAATATTAATTAAATATTATACATTTTTTAAATATTTTTTTATGTATAATCATTTTTAATTATTAAATTTATTTATTTTTAACATTCATTGAGGACAAAATATTCATTAATAATGTTACATATTTATTTAATTGTTTTATAAATTATTAATATTGAATATATATTCAATTATTTACTTAATTTTGTAAGTATATTTATTTGTATATAGACCTGACCATAAACATTACATAATATTTATTTTTATTCTAGAATTTACATTCATTAACACTGATGTCCTTTTCAGGTTTATAGTTTTAGGGAATTATTCCTTAACTCATACATAAAAAACTATAGAATATAAAGTGGAAACATCCGATCAGTATCCATATTTTCCATAATATAAAACTATTAAAATAAATCATGAATTATTTTCCTGGAATACCTCCATGACTTCCTATTTGAATTTTTCCTTTCCATAACCCATCCTTAAATCCTATAGTAACATTTAAAAAACATATGGTGAGAACAAAATCTCACAATGAGATATAAAAAGAAAGAAAACTGTTAGTTTAGTAAAAACATGAAAACTCATAAAACGTTTAACATTATCTTCATATTTTGTTGATAATATTTAATAATACAATTTAACATGAAAAAAACACAATATTCTTAAAGGAAATCATTAAAACTCATAGAATGTAATTAAAATTATTTTAGTTGAGTTAGATCATAATAAATTTAAGACCATTTAAAAACACTTTTAATTGGAATTACCGTATGGTTGAATTCCAAAATTATCATTACCCAATTCAATAGAGATCTATAATGGGGGTCACCCTTCATATAAGCTATATCTGAATCACTCGTGATCTATAATGGGTACCAACCCTTTTTATTAACTATATTGGGCTCACCGGTTTATCCTTAGCTATAATACAACTCAACCATTTGTATAAGCAGTACTGGGAACACTAATGAGTTATAATGGGGTTCTACCCTTTGATTAAGTTGTATAGAGCTCACCCATTTTATATAATACTCAACAAAAAATCAATAGTAAAACAATATCATAATAAAACCCCTTAAACACCCATTTTAAATCTATATAAAAACACATTCACATAAGAATTCCCTTTTATTTTGAGAACCCATTTTCAGTAGAAAAACTCCATTTCCATTGAAAAATAATTTACAATACCAAAATAACGAAAAATATAAATATGGTTTTTCATTTAAGGAAAAAATAAATATTCTAAAGGAATCTAGAAGTAAAATAATGGCTATGGCTGTGAAAAATTCATTATCACCATCTACATTAATAATAAAATATTCTTTTTTGTATATTGTCAAAAATTTCCATATTAAACATGTAAAAATATTATTTTTTTAAAAACCATAAAATGAAATTCAAAATACACAATAAAATCAATTATTTTAATTTTATAATAAATGGGAATATAAAATAATATCGAGAAAATTGAGGATAATATTTTGAAATTGTATCTTAAAACATTTAAAAACCCATTTTAAAATCAATGTGTCTCGTACAAAATTGAAATATTTAAACCATAAAAGTCATGAAAGAATATAATTTAAAAAAAATATCATGATAATAGGTAAAATTCATGATATATGTTGTCAAAGTGGATATATATACCCCTTATAAAATAATAAAGGGGTATAATAACATCATATGGCTCAATGAAATGATATTGACATGAAGTCCTTTACCATATGATAAAAACTTGAATCATAAATACAATTAATTATTAACATTAAAAAACATTAAGTTTCATTATAATAGATAAATTAATGATATAACATGTAATAAGGGTCGTACGTACACCATATAAAATAATAAAGGTGAATAACATCAACATATGTCTCTATGAATGGGGATTGAGATGAAGTCCCTTATACTGAGTCTCACCTGTCATTTGTGTCTGTAACACCCCAAGCTTCCATGGTTTTTTTCCCTTTGAATAATGCAATAGCTTGCGTTGTACAATACTTAGAGTTTTAACACACCACGACCAATCAAAATAACTATTATAAATAGTAATACCATCTTTTGAAAATTTTATAAATGTTATATTTCAAAATGGACTTCATTTTTGGATTTTGAATATCGAATTTATCTTAGGGTGAATTTTTGGTATTTTTCTGAAAACATTCAATTTTGATGAATACTGAAAAAACAGTGCGATATTGGTTAAAACCAACTTTTAATTTAAATAATTAGTTTTTTATATTAATTTATTTTAGGTCAATATTCATACATAATACCTATATATGTTCAACGTAATTCATTGTAGTTATATTATAATCATTTAAGATATATAAAATTTTATCAAACCATTTACCATATTTTACCCACCTCCTAGGAGCATTGGAAAATTTGTATAAATAGTAATTTTACCACTTTTGTGAGTTGAATTTCAAAAATCTGAGATACAATGTTAATATCATTACGTAAAATGTGTTCAATAAGATGAAAGTAATTTTTTGTGAATAGTATCTTTTGACTTTTATTTACCAGAGTTAATTGTAAATTGGGTAATTAAGGGTAAAACTTATATCATAATTACCCTAACACATGTCCTAATTCTATTGGATAAGTATAATTCAACTAAAAAGACCGTTTGAATAAAATATATTCCCTTTTGGTCCACTTGGATTAGATTTCTACTTTTGTTATTATTTTATTTAAAGAATAGTTAAAAGAGTTAAAATCAATGTTTAATATCTAATCCATTTTTAATATAGGGTCATACATAAGATAAATTTGACTAGAAATATTCATTATAAATATAAAAATATTTACCACATAATGGGATTTTATTTATAATTTTTAAACATTATATAAATAAATTTATTAATACCCCATTGATGATGCAGTAATTACCTTTTTAATGAATGATTAAATAATTGATATTATAAATATCCAAATAAATATAATTTGAAGCATTTAATGAATTCCCTATGTTAAAATGACATGCTAGGGTTGATTTAAAGAATTATTTTTGATGTAATATTGCTGTTATGAATTTAACAAAAACAAAATACCAAATAGTGTCAAAATTGACATAACAGAGTATTTAAAACAAATATTATATTATTAATTGATATTATATTCCTAAAAAACTAAGGTTCGACCAAAGGCTTTAAATTGTATTATATGTGTCATTAATTAACCACTTAAGGTTCGGTTGGGTGTTTATAGTAACTTTATTAACCATATAATATAAAAATACAAAGAGACATGGCATATGTCAAACTGTTTAACTAAGAGTTAAATAAAAAATATAAGGTTATTACAGTGACCCAGACCTCTCTAAAACCTACTTTTTGAGTGGTTTTAGATCCTTTCCCACCTAAAACTTTAAATAATTTATTTGGGAGCCATTATAAACCAAAAATTATTTTATTATAAAATAATATTTCAATCTTTTTGGAAGGTGCCCCACACCCCTCTTATAAAAGGGTACTTCCCATTCTCTCAAATTCACTCATTCAAAGCCAATTGGATCGCGAAACCCTTCAATTATATCATCTCATTTGTCCTACCTTGATCTTATAGGCCTTACTTTATTCATAAATCCATCCTATGAGCCATTTTTATCAAATCAAGAGGAAGAACCCAAAGAAGATGTAAATATTTCATCACCTCTTTCATGTTCTTTTCTTCTTCAACTTCCTATTTCTTTGATGTTTCCATTATAAAATAATAAATACAGTATATTTTACATACTGTGACGTTATTATCAAAATGGTACAACCGTATTCATTATTCTACCCATCCTATAAATGACAATGTCACCAGACGTGCGTACGCACAGATTTCAGTCTCCACGTCGTGGTGTAGTTTGTTATTCAAACACTTCATTATTTGGATGGATATAATAATGAGTATAACTAATTTAAATAATAAATATAACATTATAATTATTATTTATTAATGATATACCATCAAATTATATATTATTTTAATATCAAAAGAATGATGTTGATGCTCGTGCGTACGTACAGATTACCGTCTCCACGGATGCAACGAGATTCATTCCCCACTTAATAATTCAAGAATAATTTTCTTTTTATGATTAAATATATTATTTATGAACATAATATAATTCTGTATATGAATTAAATATATAATATCTATAACAAACATGACTTATGTAATAAATTATATAAAGGAAAACATATAAGTTAACACCAGAAACGATGATACTACTAAAATATTATTAACAAAGAAATATTATAAGATCATATAGGATATCATATTTTTGCATATAGTTGTTTATAATTTAATAACAATATTTATCTATTATACAGGAGGTTATAATACCATCAACTAAGGAAAAGTACAATTTAAGGGATAATTTCACAATCTCTTTGTTATCAAAGGATTTTTTATACATGAGTATATACTGGGACCTCTTTATCATACACATTCATGTATCTTAGAAATGTATTTCAAGACATTTTATCTATTTAATAGAAAATGTTTTAATTTAATTTATACCCATATTTGAAATTATATATTTATGAAAGGAATCATTCCATTATTTTACAAATGAGTTACTTCGTGTCCTTTTTGACGAAATTTATGTAATAATTTTTTTAACTTAAACGGCAGGTGCATCTATTTCCCACCATTATAACATCATGAAATAATTCATTACAATCTTATAAAAATATTTAAAAAATAAATTTTTTCTTTTATATTTATATGATTTTTTAATTATTTCAAAATAGAAAGAGATATTTCACTAATTTTATTTTGATTTCATCTATGTCAACATCCTTTGATGGATTTTAAGCTTATTTGAAGTTGATTTATTATGATACAAAACATCCATATTGTATTGAAGGTTTTGTGATATGTTTGACTCTGGATGTGTTTTTTTTACACCATTCATGGATTATTGATAAAGTATTGATATTTTTTTGGTAGTTTTAATACGAATGATTATGTTATGTTTAAAACTTTTCATATGAGGAATGCAATGGACTTAGTACGTGATGGGTGGATCTTGGTATAGCTCCTTGATGCATCAGTAGGTCTCAAGAGACAAACTAGTGTCTCGGCACAAGGCCTTGACAAAATCTTATTTGTAGTCTTCGCACAAGGCCTTGACTATGTGGTTATGAAGTCTGGAATTATGCATTCCATCATTATGAAAGTGCCTATTGATATTGAATGTGATTATTCGACTAGTAGAATATATTAGTGAATAATTAAATGGAATTTTTTTATCTTTTCCATATTATTATGATGTTAATGTTTAAAATACGTTTGTTTTAGTCTTATACATTTCTTTAAATGTTAATGCTTATTTATGAGTGTTTCTGCTATATAGTTATTCTTACTGAGAATCTGAGCTCACCCCATTGTATGTTTTATTTATCCAATCATGTGAATAAGTATATTATGACTGACTTTTAGGGATAGTCTAAGGGATATGAGTGTGGCCTACAGATACTATGTTGTTGTAGTTTTTCATTTTATAATGTAATGTAAAATGTATGAATGTTTCTAGTACTTCCAAGGTTGTTAAACTAATTGGTCTTTCGAAACATGATCTTGTGTGATCATTCCAATGTTATATAATAATGCACCGACTCTGGGTAACTGGGGTCAGAGAGTTATAGTTGTTACCAGAGGAAATTTTTTACAAACCTTAGAAGCTAGATTTAGAAAAACTCTATTTTGAGAACATGGACCTAAGATAAAATTTGAGGATTAGTATAGAAGAAAATCCTAAAATTTTTATTCAATAAATATTTTGTGAGTTTGATAAGAAATACATTCATTTCTGGATACGAGTAGGTAGGGGAGGCTTTGGCACAAATGTAACTAGGGGTAAAACTTTAAAACACTAATTTGAGGTAGAATGAAATAGGAACTGGTGCATGACAATGGGTCATGCTGCACTCGTGGTTATGACACTACAAGGGAATATTCTTAGGATAATTATCATTTTCGTTACAAGCCATTATGAAGGGTTTATGAGAATATATTTCCTCTATGAAAACATTTTTAATACTATAGATTATATCAATAAATTGGTCAATTTTTGTTAAGTGTTTTACTAGTTTGGAGTTCTGTATTGGGATTCATAAACAAATCTATTAAATGACATTGTTTAGAATTGTATCATAGTGGAAGGAATGGAAAATTTATCAACACACATAATCCATGTAGGGATTTATCTCATATTCAGGTTTATTATAGTGGAGTTGGTGAAGAAACATGTGTATATTAGCTTATCACCATACTGGGACAACTCACTCAGGTTATGAATAATATCCTTACCCGTATGGAGCACCCTGATCCAAAATGTGGAGGATCAATGTTAGATCGCTTCATGAGGAAACAACCACCAACATTCAATGGGAGTACAAATCCCATAGTAGCTAAGTGATGGATAAATTCCTTAGAGATAATATTTCATGCATTGGGGAGTAGCGGAAGGGAAAATGTTGTTATGGAAGTTTATCACCTCACTGGAGATGTAGATCAATGGTGGTCATTAATCCAAAACACAAAGGAAGATGAATAAGTATTGAACATGTAATAGAGATATTTTAAAGAGATTTTCTTGGAAAAATACATTCCTTATTACCATCGAGTGGATATGGAAAGACAATTTATAAGTCTAAGGAAATAGGAGGATGATAATGTTGCAAAGTATGAGGATAAAATTACAAGGTTTGAAAGTCTTTATATAGATTATATTCATAACCCAGGAAGAAAGATTGATCGTTTCTTTGATGGGTTAAAACCATTTCTTCATAGAGAATTAGTCTCTCAATCCTTTTAATCATATGAAGAAATTGTCTAATGTGATGTCAATATAGAAAAATAATTCTCAAGTCTTAAGAATTTAAAGAAAAGAAGGAGAAGAAGTGATGTTTTTAACAATCAAGAAATTTAAATAAGGGGAAGAAGGTAAATGTTTAATATCCATCATGCGGTAAATGTGGGAAGAAAAACCCCGGTACATGCTAGAAGGGAATTTGAGTCTATTACAAGTGTTTTGAAAAAGTCCCCCTAGCTAGTGATTACAAGGGGAAGAAAGAGGTTGTTGAATGCTACAATTTTATAGAAAATGGGAACTATGAAAATGAATGCCCTAAGCGCCAAGGGAACATACCTCAAAAAAGGCCAAGGGATCAAGGCCAAGTTTATTCCATCACTACTTCTGAGGTTGAATCTCCAAAAGATTTTGTGGCAGGTAATTTAATTGTTTCCTCAAGATTATCCCATGCTTTATTTGACACTAGATCATCGGATTTTTTCATATCTACCTAGTTTGGTAAGAAAATTATATATTTTCAATTTCACTTAACAAGTTAGTTGTCAGTCAAAATGCTTAAGGGAAGTATCATTGCAACAAAGTTTTGTGAATCAATTCCCATGAGGTCGCATAAATGTTCTTTATCTTCTAATCTCATCATCATACCCATGACTGAATTTGATAGAATCCTTGGTATGGATTGGCTTTCGGACCATGATGAGAAAATTTATAATAACAAGGATGATACAATTCATGATTACAATAAGGAGTACCTTATCTTTAGAACATAAACGTCACCACATGATTCTTATCAAGATCCACTCCCAGTAGCTCAACAAATTTCAATTATTGTGGAAGAAGATAATAAAATAACTATGGGTGAGGAAAAGAATGTTTTAATAAAGGATATACCTATTATTCAAGCATATACTGATGTATTTCTTGAATATTTTCCTGGACATCCTCTAGAACAAGAAATTTATTTTTTCATTTACATAATCCAACATTCAAGGCCTATATCAAAGACCCCTTAAAAATTGGCCAATGTGGAATTATTGGAACTAAAGAAACATCTAGAGGAATTTATTATTACGAGATATATTCGCTCGAGTGTTTCTCCCTGAGGATCCCCTGTCCTTTTTATTAAGAAGACAGATGAATATATGAGTTTGTGCATTGACTACAGGGACATCAATGCGAGAACAATAAAGAACAAGTATCCCATACCTCTCATTAATTATTTATTCGATCAACTACATGGATCTCAATATTTTTTAAAGATTGACCTTCGATATTGATATCACCAGTTGTGTTTGAAGAAGTAAGACATTTTGAAAACTGCGTTTCGAACTGGGTACGAGCATTAAGAGTTATAATAATGCCTTTTGGATTTACGAATGCACCCTCTGTTTCCATGTATCTCATGAAAAGAGTTTTCAAAGAATATCTTAATGAATTTGTTGTGGTATTTATTGACGATATCTAGGTATTCTCAAAAATCTATGAAGATCATGACATACACTTTCTCATTTTCATAAATACTCATAGAAGAAATGAATTATATGTAATGTTTAGCAAGTATGAATTATGTGTTCTATAGGTTTATTTCCTTGGCCATATTTTCTCTAAGTATGGAATATCTGTGGATCCTAATAAGAAAAAGGCAATCCAATAATGGCCTGCAACAATGAGTATAACTCAGGTACGCAGTTTTGTTGGTTTATCAGGTTTATATCGGTGTTTTGTCCTGAATTTTCCACAATTGGCTACCCCATTAGCCAAGCTCCCACATAAATGGGATAAATTTGTTTGGAGAAAATAGTGTGATGAATGTTTGGAAGAATATAAGTGAAGATTAGTCAATGATCCTATCTTGACTCTACCATCAGGGAACGATGGGTTTGTTATTTATATTGATGCTTCAAAGAAAGGACATGGTTGTGTCCTTATGCATAATGATAGATTTATTTTCTATGCATCACGAAAACTTATAATTCATGAGAAAAACTATCCCACTCCTGATTATGAGTTAGAATTTGTAGTCATTGCTTTGATGTTATGGAGACACTATCTATATGGTGAAAAATATGAGATATATAATGATCAAAAGAGTATAAAGTATATTTTCTCACAAAAATAACTCAACATGAGGAAAATGAGATGTGTTGAACTACTCAAGGATTATGATTTCACAATACAATACCACCCAAGGATGGAAAATAAGGTGGAAGATGCTTTGTGTAGAAAGGATCATGTATTTTTGAACACGATTAGGGTTGAAAGGGATTCTATTTTCATGGATCTAATGAAAATGGATATGGGAATAATAGTGGAAGGTGAAACAAGAATACTTTTTCAAATGGTTTCCAAAACATATTTTTCTAGAATGGATAAAATGTTCTTAGGATGATGATGAGGAGTTTCGAACGAAAATTAAAGCTGTGAATGATGGGAGATTGATCAACTTCATATATGAGGATATGATTTTGATGTTTCGGAAGAGACTATGACTTCCCGATATTCCTCATCTGAAAAGGGAATTGTTATATGATTCTCATAGCTCTAACATCTCTATACACCATAGTATCTATACGATGTAAAGACATTTGAAAAATCATTTTTTTGTGGTACAACATGAAGAGAGTGATTGTTGATTTTGTTTCGAGATGTTTGGTTTTCCATCAAGTGAAATCTTGAAGACAACATCTTAAAGAGTCATGCAACATATTCCCATACCTGAGTGGAAAAGGGATGATATTATGATGGAAATTTTCATGGGACTACCAAAGACTCCTAGAAGGAATGATGCAATATGGGTCATTGTCGATCGACATATAAAGTCAACACATTTTCTTGCTATAAGAGAAGATTTACCACTTGAATGTTTAGAAAGACTGTATATCAATGATGTTTTAAGAAATTAGGGAGTACCCCTATCGATTTTTTTATCTTGTTTCCTGTTTTACATCAAGATTCTAGAAAAGTCTTCATAAATCCATGGATATGTAACGTTTTTTGAACACAGCCTACCACCCTCAAACCGATGGGCAATTAGAACAGACTATTCAGACCTTAGAATAAAGTTTGAGATCTTGCCCACATGACTTTCACAGTATGTGGGATTAATATTTACCTCTAGTTCAATTTTATTATTAAAATAGCTTACATTCAAGTATTCAGATAGCACCATTTGAAGCGTTATAGGGAAAGAGATGTTGCCAACCAACTTGTTGGGATGATTTGGTGAAAGAAAACTCATAGAACCAGAACATGTTGAGGAAACTATGGAATAGAAAAGGTTATCCAAACCCACATCAAAGTAGCTCAAAGTAGGCACAAGTGCTTTGCCGATAACCGAAGGAAGGATTTGGAATTTCAGTTAGGAGACCATGTTTTCTTGAAGGTATCTCCATGGAAGAGATTTATACGATTCGGCAATATGGGGGCATTAAGTGTCTGGTACATCAGACCTTTCAAAATTCTAGAATGAATTGTGTTTGTGGATTACCGTTTGAAAATTCCTCCAAGTCTCTCCAAAGTTCATGATGTGTTCCATGTATCACTATCGAGAAAATACATGCCTGACCCAACACATGTACTCACCAATGAAGAATTAGAACTGGAACCCAATCTTTCTTATTGTGAAGATCATGTCAAGATTCTTGATGCAAGAGAACAAGTGTTCAGAAACTGGATGACTCGTCTGGTAAAAGTTCTATGGAGAAAACATGTGATAGAAGAGGAAAAGTTGAACCAGTGGAACTCGTGATGAAAAACCACCTGAATAATTTTATGTAGTAATATTCTTGAAATTTTGGGGACGAAATTATTTAAAGGAACGGATAATGTAACACCCCAAGCTTCCACGATACGTTTCCTTTTGTATAATGAAAATTCTTGTGTTGTACGCTACATAGAGTTTTAACACACCAAACCAATCAAATTAGTATTAATGAATAGTAATAAACTCTTTTTGAAATATTATAAATTTTATTTTTCAAAATGGACTTCATTTTTGGATTTGAAATATCGAATTTAACTTAGGGTGTATTTTTTGTATTTTTCTGAAAACTTTCAATTTTTGATGAATAGTCAAATAACACTGTGTTATTTGTTAAAACCGAATTTTTATTTAAATAGTTAGTTATTTTATTTTATTTTATTTTAGTTCAAAATAGATACATAATACCTATATATGTTCATTGTAATTCATTGGATTCATTTTATAATAAGTTTATATATAAAAAATTTTATCGAACTTTTTACCGTCTATTACCCACCACCTAAGAGCATTGTTGAATATGTATAAAACATAATTTTACCACTTCTGTGAGTTTAATTTCAAAAATATGAGAGACATGGTTAATATTTGTAAAAAAAATGTGGTTCAATAAGATGAAAATATTTTATGGTGAATTGTAATGTTTGACTTTTATTTACCTCAGTTAAAAGTAAATATTGTAATTAAGGGTAAAAATGATATCAAAAATACCCTAACAGATGTCCTAATTCTATTAGATAAGTATAATTAGTCAAAAAAACCTTAGGAATAAAATATGATCCCCATTGGTTAACTTGGATTAGATTAGAACATTTATTATTATTTTATTTAAAGAAGAGTTCGAAGAGTTAAAATCTATCTTTAATAACAAAACCATTTTTAATATAAAGTTTTACATAATATAAGTAATACTATAAATTTTAATTGGAAATATAAAACTATTTTCTACATAATGGTAATTTATTTATAATTTTTATACATTTATTAATTAAATTTATTTATGCCACAATGATAATGCTTTAATTACCTTATTAATGAATGATTAAAATAATCGATATTATAAATATCCAAATAAATATAATTTCAGAAATTTAATGAATTAAACT
Source organism: Viscum album (assembly GCA_963277665.1). Taxonomy (NCBI): domain Eukaryota; kingdom Viridiplantae; phylum Streptophyta; class Magnoliopsida; order Santalales; family Viscaceae; genus Viscum; species Viscum album. Next base: position 1,242,534 of record CAUJRU010000189.1, read on the forward strand.
AATTTTATAGGTTAATATGACATGATAGATTTGATTAAATTAATTTTATTTTATAAGTAATAATGATTTTATTAATTTAACCAAAAAAAATACCAAACAATGTCAAAATTGACATAAAAGTGTTTTTAAAACAAATATTATATTGTTAATTGATATTCTATTCATAAAAATCTATGGTTAGAAAAAAGGGATTAAATAATATTATATATGTCATTAATTAATCTCTTGAGGTTCTCTTAGATGTTTATAGTAATTTTATTAACCATATAATATAAAAATACGAAGAGACATGGTAAATGTAAAACTATTTAACTAAGAGTTCAATCTAAAAGATAAGGTTAATATAGTGACCCAAACCTATCTAAAACCTATTAGTTGAGTGTTTTTGACCAATCCCAACCATATCCTTTAAATAATTCATTTGGGAGCCATTAGAAAACCAAAATTATTTTATTATAAAATAATATTTCAATCTTTTCCTAAGGTGCCCCTCACCCTTGTTATAAAAGGGAACCCCCCCCCTTCTCTCAAATTCACACATTCAATCCCATTTGACACTACCAAACCCTACCATAATATCCTCTCAACTATCCTCCATTAATTCTAAGAGGCCTTCCATTAGTCAGAAATTTAACCTATGGAGCCCTTTTGATCAAATCAAAAGGATGAACCCGAAGAAGAGGTAAATATTTCCTCACCTCTTTCAAGTTCTTTTCATCTTCCACTTCTTCTTTCATTGTTGTTTATATTAAAAAATAATAAATCCAATATCTTCTATATACTGTTATTTTATTAAAAAAATGGTACAACCATATTCATTATTCTATCCATCTTATAAATGACAAAGTCCCCATACATGCCTACGTACAGATTACCGTCTCCACATCAGGGTGCAGTTTGGTATTCAAACACGTCATCATTTGGATGGGTATAATAATGAGTATAAATTTTTTAAATAATAAACATAACATGATAATTATTTTTTATATATGATATACCATCCAATTATATACTATTTTCATACCAAAGGAATCATATTGTCACTTCTGCTTATGTACAAATTACCGTCTCCACGAACATGATGAGATTCATTCCCCATCATAATCATTCAAGAATAATTTTCAATTTATGATTAAATATTATGTTTATGGACATAATATCATTATTTATTTGAATCAAATAAATATTATACATGAAAAAGCATGTCTCAAGTAACCACTCATATAAAGGTAAATGAATTAGTAAACACTCGAAACGACGATTCTACTAAAATATTATTAACAATGCAATATTATAAGATCATATATGATATCATATTTATGTATATAGTTCGTGTATAATTTAATAAAAATGTTTTAACTATTATAAAGGATGATAACATACCATCAACTGAATAAAAGTACAAGGTAAGGGTTAATTTCACAATCTCTTTATTATCTGAGATTGTTTTATACGTGAGTATCAACTGGGAACTCTTTATCATCCACATGTGTGTTTCTTAAAAATGTATTCCAAATTTTTTATATTTAATAGGCATGGGTTAAACTTATTTATACCCTTATTTGACCTTATATGTTTTTGAAAGGAATTATTCCGTCGTTTTCCAAACAAGGAACTTTATGACCTTTTCGACAAAATTTAGGTTAGAATTTTTTTTTACTTATACGGAGGGTGTGACTATTTTCTACCATTATAACATAGTTTAAGCTTCCCCTATAAGCTTATTAGAATATTTTCAAAATAATTTTTTTCTTTTATAATTATATGACTATTAAATTATTTCAAAATTAAAAGAGATATATCTCTTAAAAAGTTTTTGATTTCATCAATGTCAACTTCCTTTGATAGATTTTATGCTTATTTGAAGTTGATTTATTATGATACCGAAATTCCACATTTTTATTGAAAGTATTGTGATTTGTTTGAAAATGGATGTGTTATTTTTACACCATTCATGGGTTATAGATAAGGTATTGAAATTTCATATGCATGTTTTAATATGAATGTTTTTGTTATGTTTAAACCTTTTAATATGAGGAATTCATTGGACATAGTATGTGATGGGTCGAGCCCGCTATTGCCTCTCGATGAGTCGATAGGTCTCATGAGACAAACTAGTATCTTGGCACAAGGCCTTGCCAAAATCTTATTTGTAGTCTTGTAACAAGGCCTTGACTATGTGGTCATGAAGTCTGGAATTATGAATTACATCATTATAAAAGTTTCTATTGATATTTCATGTGATTATTTGACTAGTAGAATATCAATGTGAATAAGTAAATGGAATTATATGATTTTATCGTTGCCATATTATACAGAAGTTTAATTTTAAAAATAATTTTTTAGTCTTATAAATTTCCTTAAATGTTTGTGCTGATTTATGATTGTTTTTTATATATTGTTATCTTTACTAAGCATCTGAGCTCACCCATTTAAATGTTTTACTTTTCCCTATATGCAAAGATGTATATTATAACTGACCTGCAGGGATAGTCTAAGGGATATGAGTGTGGCCTACGGAGACTATTGTTTTTTAGTTTTTCATTTTATAATTTAATTTAAAACATATGAATATGTATAATACATTCAAGGATACTAAACTAATCAGTATTTTGATACTTGATCTTTTGCGATCATACTAATGTTATGTAATAATGCACAGACTCTAGGTAACTATGGTCGGGGCATTATGGTGTCTTCATCTTCCTAAATAATAAACTAATAATATTTATTTATTTTACTCATAAACTTTTTCATGTTCATAAATTCTTTTATTTCACTTCTAAATGTGTTTTATATAATAACAAAATCTATTATGTTTATGTTGGGTGTTTTGAAGATATTTGGTTTATGTTTTAAAAACAACTTTGGTAAGTTAACTATAGTCAATGAGGTCATTAATAAAACATATAAAGCATAATAATAATGAAATAATTATAATATTTATACATAAGTTATATTTTAAAAACCAATAATGTATTCTGTTTATAAAAAATGTACTAATTTTTCAATCGTGGAGTTAGTAGACCATACGTACACATGATCAACCTTCCCATTTTTTCAATGGTTATTATAGAAAAATGTTAGTAATATTTAAATTTTAATAATTATCAGTGTATCAAAAATATTATATTATTTAATTATATGTACCTATACATATATTATTTTTAGGTGAAAGTAATCACATCCCTTCAAGGAGGTGGTAGTCCAGACGTTCACAAATGGTGTTATCATGTTCTCATTGTGTGAAAAGGTAATAAAGAAAATTATAAAATTTATTTGAGAAAAGTAATAATTTAATTAATATAATATATATTTAATTTATATCAAATATATTTATTAAACCCATCCTTAATACATAAAATTTAATGTGTGAATGAATCACATCACTTTGAGGAGGCAGTAGTAAACACATCCACAAACAAAGTTATCATATTCCCACAATATTGGAATCCCGAAGCTATGTGTTATATACTAAATAAATAAGAATAAATCAATTATAAATATCATATATATCATATAAAACCATTAATTTCATCATTATTATCTATCTTGAGAGGTGGTAATTGATTGATGAACAACATATGTTAACAAGGTTGTAGTCGGCCGTACACACCAACAATGATTTTGAATCCCATTTAATGGAAGTGTGTGAAGGTGTAAAAAGAAAACATAAAAAAAATTATATTTAAATTTAGGATAATAAATTTTATATATAATCATTGAATAATAATAATTTATGTGGTGGAGAAATAAAAAAAAGTGCTCATTGAGGAATGTTACCTCTTTTTTGGGTAACTTATTTTGGTTTTCACGAAAATGGATTCATTAGTTTTATTTATGACCAAAATTAGCACAATAAGACAATGGGAGATATTTTTGGATTCTATTTTTTTATTTTTTTATAAAAAATGATTTAGAGGTGTTATGACTGGAAGAGAAGAGAAGTCCATTTATAAGTCTGGAAAAGGAAACATTGGGTATTTTGAAAATATTTGAGTACTTCCCAAGATTCACTTGTACCATAATAGTATAAATTGAATGATTATATATAATTATTTGTTTAATTTTAGAAATATCTCCATAAATTAATATCTATACTAGTGTAGTGTCATTTTTATAACTTATATTCTATGTTTAATCATTAATTAATCTCATTTTTACCTTAGTCACTGTAATTAATTTTAATTACATTTAATAATAGTTTTGTTAAAAAATATGTTTTAATTACTATATATTATAAATTATGATGATTAAAAATATGAAATTTATTTTTATAAATTCCAAACACAGAAGTGAAAGAAACTAATTTATAATTAATCTCGTAGATGTGACGCCCAAGTGGATTTTTAAAGAGACATATTGAAATGTTGGAAATGTTTTCATATTCAATTTAAATGTAAAATTTCTTCAAATTACCAAAATTGTACTTATTTAGGTATAATTTTACTAATAAAACTTTTACACTAGTTCAAAATATAATTATGCTATATAAATAAATTAGATAAAAAATTAGATTTCAGTTAAAATTTAGTATTATTCACAATTCATCAAAATTGGAATCTTCTTAGATAAATATCAAAAATTAACAAAAGGTACATTTTGATATTAAACATTAAAAATGTATTTTATTTTTTTAGTTTAACATTATAAAATATCCAAATTTTTTTAAAAATAGGTGAGCCATTAAATAGAGGTAAAACTGCATTTTAGTAATATTGATTATTTATTGTGAAAATTGGATTTATTAATCTCTAAAGCATATAAAACATTTTGGATTAATTTAAAAAAAATTATTAAAAATATAACATATAAATTTTATAAATATATTTCACTAAAAGTAATTAATTTTAATTTATTATAATAAATATATATTCTCCTCATAAAAGTTTTTTTTCATAAAAAAAATCTTTATATTCAATTTGCCTTTATTTCCATTTATAGATAATTGGTAACCAATTATTTATTTTTTAAACATTATTATGCTATAATTTCATAATTTATTTAACGTCATTCATTTCTTCTATTCCAATGTCTTGGTGATGACTATCATAATAATATTAATCATATATTTTTGTTTTCTAAGACTCAGACTTGTGGGTAATATAAGTCATTAAAGGAAATCTATGTTTCATACAACACAAGAGAATCAGTGTGTTCCCTCTAATGCTTGGTAAAATATAAATATCATGTAACAAAATATATTTAGGAATTTATTTTAATTTGAAATAGTTTATTTCATAAAATACTAGGATGTTACATCCAACCCCCCTAAAATGATTTTTCACTTGAAATTATTTTTAGTTATCAAATGATTATTATTTATAGAGTTCCTTTAATAAAACCCAAATCTTGAAAAGGGTTAATAAAATATATTCTTATAAATATAAATTTGGAAACATATTGGTCACTAGTTTTTATGAATAACTAGGATTCTACATAGTGAGAAAATTGGTGGGATATTAAAAGATACCTTTATAAGTGAAAACTAATTCTCATGGACTCATAGAGAGTGGTTAAGAAAATGGTCCATAGGAAGTCAATGGTTAAAAAATAAAAAATCGAAATAGGTTTGTAAAAGGTAATTGATATCATTACGAAAGTTGGCAATGAGAAATATTTTTGTTTAAATACCCTTTTCCTAGATTGGAATTATTACTTCACCATTTATAATAAGAGAATAATTAAATATACTTACTTCATGTGTATTGAATCGTCCTTTAATAAATTTATATAAAAAAATCACCCATTTTCTCCAAAAAATGTGTATCCATGATGACATTTCATGCCTAAATCATTAGAATAAACTTTTAATTGATCATATAACAATTAAAAGGATAACACAATATTCCTACTTTATTTAGACATTAACCAAACGGAAAATGGATAGAACGTAGTATTATAATTCCAAAATTCATGTAATGAGATAATACATTAATGTCTACAGTGAAATAGTGATTCCCAAAGTTACAACCAAATAATTCCATATATATATATATATATCTACTAGTAACCAATTACAGTAAACAGAAATCAATATAAGTAGTGGTATTATTCCTCATATAACATTTAATCATATACCTGAGAAATCTATAGAAAATCAATAAAATTCCCCCAATCTATTTCCACTTTTTAAAACCATAAAATAGGTTTACCTAAGAAATTGGGATTATAATCATACAATGAACTATATAGATCCTCTCGAAGGTATCACAACTTCTCTAGATAACCCAGCAGTAACTGTAGTAGTAGAAAAAACATTTTCCCACACAATTTTGTTTCTAATTAGGACGATTTCAACTCTGAGGAAATTTTTAAAGAACATGTTAGCATAATTTTCTAAATCATTAAAGATAAATCATCATACTATTGAATGGATAACGTTTATCTCATTTTTTGTTTGTTATTGACCATTTTCCTTATAGTCACGAACCATGATACCAAAATTACAACATTAGTAACAAATTCATGATCCAGACATACATTCCCAAATATTTATTTTCCCAAACCTAAAATTAGTTGTATTCCTACCTCTAGAATATTTAATTGGTCGCTTATCTATTTCCTAACACATTCACCATTTATTACACTTGTCATCTCATGGAATATAGGTGTTGGAAAACAATATTTCAACTTTCTCATCATAATAAACAACATTATCATAAATTTTAAATTATATAGAGACCAAATCTTATTATAGACTTGGTTTCAATCCTAATTATAATCTATTAATTTAACTATCAATGTATTGAATAAAATACAAAAAAGTTCCAGCCAATATTGAGATGTTTTCTTCATAAGATTACACTAAATAATAATCCGTTTTCATTAATTTTTGGAATTTATTATTAATCATAATCTAAATAAACTTTGGGTGGTATTTAACAAGGAATAGATCCGTGAATGCTTTCCATTCGATTTAATAAAGATAACATTTTTCACTATTGTTCTCAACTAAAGACCACTATCAATTAGAATCATAATCAAAATGAAAATTTTAAGTAGTTAGTGTTTGATTTTTAAAAAATCCCATGATATCATATATCATCTATAGGGAATTGATCCATCATTCGGCTACCACATGGTTGGACGGTCCATTGAATGATGGGGGAGGTTTCCTCATGAAATGTTACACTATATACATGTTCCATCATGGTTAATTGACCTCCAATGTTGCAAGAATACCACCGCCATTAATAGATTATGTCAACTTAACCATTACCATAACAAATTGTTATGTTCTAATTCCATCCATCTCAGGTTATGGATTTGGAAGGATTTTTTACTCTTGGGGCACTCCTACAACCACATTATTATTTCATTAATCGAAAACCATTCTGAACAAATATAATTTAGATGGAGAAACATGGGAATATTTAAATTATATATCATTTCAAAATAACAATTATGTTAAATCTTCTATGAGAGTTTCTATTAATAGTATCCTAACCTCTAAAATTATCTAAAACATTCCTTTGCTACGAACAATATGGACCCTTCCTTAAAAACTACACAATCATGTGTTTTAGTCACTAATTTAATTTTATTCACATTGAGGATCTTTTTAGGATTATAGTTTTATAGAATTGGTCCATATCTTATACATAACAAAACCATAGAATACAAAGTCGACACTTTTGTTCAGTATTAATTTTACCATCTTATAAATCTTCTAATATAAAGCATGAATTCTTTTCAAACAAAATATCCATGACTTAGAAAATGAATTATTCCTTTACCTTACCCATCCTTAAACCCTGTGAAATCATTTTAAACACTTGGGATGTGAAGAAAATATCAATCAAGAATATAAAAATAATGAATGATTTGTGTTTACTAAAAACATTGAAAATCAGATAATGCTTACCATTATCATCAATTTCATTTGAGAATATGAAATAAAATATTTTCACATGAAAAGAAAACACTAGTTTTTTTCTAACTATATCCTTAAAACCGATATTAATTATTTCAAATTCTATTATGTGACTTGTAGAATCATATAAATAAAACCCTTTTAAAAACCATTTAATTTGAATAACCAAAAGGATGACTTTCAACATTATCCTTACGCAATACCTTGGAGATCTATACAGAGGAGAAACCCTCTTATAAGCTATATCAGGATCTCCCATGAGCTAAAATGTGGATCAACACTTCCTATAGTCTATATTGTGGTCACTTGTTTCTAGTGAGCTATAATGGGGCTCAACCCTTGGAATAAGCTATATGAGGCTCAATCGTGAGATATAATGGTGGTCAACCATTCATATAAGCATTATCATGCTCACCCATTTCTTATCAATCTCAAGTACTGTATCTAGAGTAAAAACATTATATTAATTAAACTATTTAAAAATATTTTTAAACCCATATGAAAAAAATATTCAGATAAAAATATCATTTTTTTATGAGAACCAAATTTCAATACCAAGAATTAATTTTCATTGATTTCTTCCAATATATAAGTACTGAAAAAATAATGAAGATTTTTTAATTATAGAAACAGTAAATTTTAGAAGGGAATATAAAAATAATATAAGGGCCATTATAGAGAAAGAGTCATTATCGCCATTATTGATATAAATAAAACATTACTTTTTTTTCTATTTGTCAAAATATTCTATATAACATGTAAAATGGTTCTTTTTTTCTAATTTTTCAAATGAAATTAAAAATATAATTAAAATACCATTTACAATCCTTATATATAAATTATCATAAAAATAATACCAATAATATCGAGGAAAATAATTTCATGTTAAGTCTCAAAATATTTGAAATTGGATTTTTAAATAAATGTGTCCCATACATGTTTAAAATATTTTAATCATAAATATCATTATATAATAACAGTAAAAAAAATTAAATATCAGGATAATTGAGAAAATTCATGATATAACATGTCAATGTTTATTTATATATTCTTTATAAAACAATAAAGGTGTATAACATCAAGATATGCATTAATGAAAGGAGATTGAGACAATGTTTTTTACCACATGAGGAAAAAATTAATAATAAAAATCCTTAAAAAATAAAATGAAAAAAATATTAAATATAATGACAATATAGAAATTATGTACATAAAATTTCATTGGGTATTTACATACACCTTATAATACAATAATGTTTGCATAACTTCATGATAATCCCCAATGAAAGGAGATTGAGACGAAGTCCCTTATGTTGAGTCTGACTTGTCACATGTGTCTTTATATTCATGAATAATAAATTTGTATTAATAATTTTCTTTATTAAAAAACATATTCATGTTTAAAATTTCTTTAATTCCACTTATTTAAATGTTTTATATTACTACTTAATAAATAAGGTTTACGTTGGGTGTTTTGACGATATTCGATTTATATGTGAAAAAACTATGGTAGTTTAACAATAGTCAAAGGTTTAATATTAAAACATATCTAGAATATAAATCATGAAATAATTATCTTATTTTTAAATAAATTTTAGTTTTAAAAACAATAATTAATTTATTATATACAAAATTAACCAATGATAAAATCCTGGAGATGGTAGGTCATACAGATGCATGAATAATGATTGAATATTCAATGATCATTAAGGAAAAATGGGTGTCAAATTTATAAATATAGAATTATAACTATCTAATGAATAAAATATTACATATTTGTATATAATTATACATATAATTATGGTGATGTTAAATTAATGACATCGTATTGTAGAGATGGTATTCCCCATGTCCATGAACAACATTATCACTTATTCAATGTGTGAAAAGGTAATAATGAAAATGATATATTAAATTTATAGAAAGGTATAAATTAAAATATATGTATTTTATATCACATATATTTGTTAAAACAGACCATAATACATTCCATGAAAATCATGAACGAATCACATTGCTTTGAGGAGGCGGTAGTCCACTTTTCCAGAAAAACAAGTTATCATACACTTAACAAATGGAAATCATGAATTTATATTTTATATAATAAATAAATAAGATTAACTAAATAATAAATTTAATATATATCATATAAAATCATTATGTTAGTCATTATTTCAGACCTTTATAGGTGGTATTGGAAGAACAAACAACATTGGTTCCTAACGCGGTAGTCTGCCGAACACATGAACAATGATTGTGTATCCCATTAGATGGAAGTGTGTGAATGTGTAGGTAATAAAAATAACATGAAAACAAATTATAATATTTATTATAGTATAGTTTTTTTATAATCATGAAAATATAATAATTTAGGTGGTGTAAAAATAAATAAAATAAAAACATTGGTTGGAAAATATTTAGTCTTCTTTGAGTAACTCAATTTGGTTTACATTGAAGGGCTTTCTTGGTTTTCTTTCTACAAAAAGTGAGTCTTATAAGATGGGGGAAAGATTATGGTATTATATTTGGGATGGTTTTGGATGATCGCAAATTCTTTAGATGTGTTATGAGAGGCTGGGGAGATGAGGCCTTTTATATGTTGTGAAAATGATATATTGGGTATTTTTTATAAAATTTGAGTGCTCCCCATGTTTTACTAATGTCATTTGGATAAAAAATGGACCATTATAGATCATTATATTCATAATAGTATAAATGTATCCGTAAAAAAATATTTATATATTTTTAAGGTAATTCTTACACCTTATATTCGATGATTAATCATTAATAAAGCTTGTTTTTACCTTAATCAATCTAATTATGTTTTATTACTTTATCAAATATTTTTGGTATTAACCCATGTTATCCATAATATACATTATTAATTATTATAATTCCAAAAATGGAATAAATTTTTCCAAATTCCAAGCATAGAAGTGGATGAAATTAATTTATAATTAATACCACAAATGGGACGTCCAAGCGGGTTTTTCAAAAGAAATGTTCAAATGTTTAAAATGTATATATGTCATATTTCAATGAAAAATATAATCCAATAATATAAATGTTATTATTTTATTAATAATATAAATTAATATAATTTTAGTAAAATAAGAAAATATAATATATCTATAATACCAAATTAGATGAAAATTAGTTTTTAATTAAAATTCTGCATTATTTACTATTCATCAGAATATGACATTTTATGGAAAAATTAAAAAAATTAACCGAAGGTAAATCTTGGTAATAATAATTGATAAATTATTAATATTTTCTAACATAAAAACATTAAATTTTCCAAAATTCAGTTTTCAAACAGGTGCACCGTTAAATGGTTATAAAACTACCTTTTAAAAGATATATAGTTCTTTATGAAAGAAATTGTATTTATTTTTCTCATAATATAATCAAACATATTTGATGATTTTTAAAAAAATATAACTAAATGTATAACATATAAATTACATCAATATATTTCACTAATATTGAATACTTTAACTTATTAAGAGAAAATGACATTCTAATCATAATTGTTTTTATAAAAACACATCGTTTTTATTCAATTAGACTCTAATTTCATTTCTAATAAATTGGTAACCAATTACATTATTTTCATAAAATGTGTGATCAATAATTTCATAAATCATTTAATCTCATTATTTCCCTCTATTCCAACTTTACGGTGATATCTATCATAATAATATTTATAGTATATTATTTTCTCATAAGACATAGGATTGTGGGTCATATAAGTCATTAAGGGAACTCGGTTTTTTTTGGAATGGAAGATAAACATGGTGTTCTGTGTGATGCATGGTAAAATACTTATTTCTTGTAATGTAATATGTTACAGAATTTAAATTAATTTGAAATAATATATTTCATAAACTCATGAGATGTTACAATCACTGTTTATTAATGTATAAATAAATATACTCTTTAAGTTTGCTAAAATTATAACAATGATAAATATTTGTTTTATCAACACTTTTTAAGCACTGATACAGATGTACCATTATTAATAGTTAATATTTTGACAAAAATATGTTTAATCAGTGCTGATAAAACAATTATTTATCAATTATTTTTGGAAATCACAGATAAAACATCCTCTAATATTATAAATTATAACCCTAATCCAAATTATTCCTCATACCATAAATATCATGCAAACATTATCCTCTTACACCACTCTTCATTTAGTATCTCAAATGAATAAATACTCTACAAAGCTATGGTATGTGGTTATTTATACTCTTGTTTAATTAATCTAACATCACATGATATTCATTCTCACCTCCTTCTTGCCATTAAAGATCCTCATTAATCATGATCCTAGAATATTAATTCCCCTTTGAAGTGGAATTATTTTGTTACATGGGTCACATCTTGAATGAGAACATCATGGATTAATACAAAGTCCATTATAATTTTATTCACTACCTTGCACATTTTCCAATAGTAATTTTGGGAGAAAAGAAACATAATGTAGCTATTTGAACTCATCTCCCCTATTTGGTGAGGTTATGTTGGTCAGAGAAAAATCATCAAGATTAAATTAGGACATTTCAGTTTCTCCAAGATTTAAGAGTTCAAATCACCCAAAAAAATGGGTTGTTTGGAAGAAAATTATTTTAAAAAAAAAATTCATCTATTACCCAGATCCATATTTTATATTTTCGATATCTACCCTCTAATTTCCCCATATTTAGTGACACTGGCCTTGGTAAGGTCTTGGGTCAGAGTATTGGTTAATCATTTCATGTTAGTTTTGAGGATTTATTTATATGAACCCCACACTCCATGCCATTATAAATAATTATAAAAAATAATTATTTTTATACATTTAGTTTAATTTATAAATAATTTAAATTTTTTTTATGTAAATAGTTTGTGTGTAAATTTTTTAGAAAATTTATGCAAATAATTTTGATAGTTGTGGAAATTTAAAATTTTTAAAATTTATTTATACTAATGATTATGTAAAAATTGAAACTCTATATTTTAAAATAAATAAGTATATATATATTTTAAATTATTTTAATTAAAATGTGAAATAACATTTTATTAAATATTTTTTTTGAATATAAATATTCTATTAATTTAATTTCATTAGATTAATGATTGTCTAAATTTCTTATCATGAAATTAAATTGATCTTTTAAAATTAAAATTAGTAATTCTCACTTTTTTAATTAAAAAGGTAATGATTTTTTATTTAACTAGGTTAATTAAAAAATTTCATTTTACATAGATCCATAGTTCTATAAATTTTCATTCATAGTTGTTTCTTATCTATATACCCCATTGAGGATTCCTTTAACTTTTATTTCATCCTCAATTCCAATTATTATGATATTATTTATTTTTAGAGTGTTGTTTATATTTTTTCCATTTTAATTTATTCTTACAATAATAAAATTTCATTAAATATCCATAATTATGATCCTTTTTAGGTGAATTTATTGGTTTTTTACATTACGAAAGGATGATAGGTTTTTCAAAACCCTAATCCTAGTTTCTGAGACTCCTATAACTCTATTTAATGCACCAATCATACTATATTTCACTAATTAAATTGGAATCATCACTAACATTCAATATTTCCATATATGTTCTCTATAAAAATTCCTCTCAGTTTCAACTCTGTCATTTTTTTCACTTTATTTTGGTTCCACCATGGATTTGTTTTGTTTTCAGGTTATCCTAGGAAGTTGGACATATACTCCAATAATTTTTTTTTGAGATGAGGCTTTCTTTTTATCCATCCAAGAAACTTCTTCAACATATGTTGAAGTTCATTGTTCCTTATGGCCCCAGTACTAATTCCCATTTCTATTCATTGGGGTTTTATCACAGCTACATGAAATATTTATACATGAAGAATCTCTAAAACCTTAATTTTATTATTCATGTTTTTTCATGTTTTATTAACACACTAGGCATAGAATTATGGGACATTGGATTAAATTTCAAGAGTTTCATGAGATAATAGGTTCTCCAGTCTTTGTGATTTGGATCTCTAAATGATTTTATCATTGGAAAATATATAGAGATAACATCCTAATATTATTCTCACTAAAACACCACACGTCCTACAAACCAAGTGAATAAAGGAATAAACATTAAATTTTCCCTCAAGATTTCATCCCACCTAACAAAGTTAGAAAAATCATCATTAATCTATATTATTTTCTATAGAAGAAAATATATTTATATTTTTTGTAACATTATATATATAACATATTTATTTCGTTCAATTATTTCAACCACTACAAAACAATCACAATACACTTCATTCGGATCTTATTATATTATAAAAATCTCATCATATAGCTTAAATGAATCATTATGAATAAACCCTTTAGGGTTCTATGTTCATACATTTATTTATTTATTTATTTATTAAATATTTATATTATATAATCGAATATGATGTATATGAATTTGAAATAGATGTATGGAAATCGTATGATAAAATAGGTTGGGGCGGAGTGAAATTATTCATCAAGTTTGAAAAATATAATGCATATTACCCTTATCAAATCCAGTTTCAATGTTTAAAATTTCATTAATCAAGATGAATTAGTTCATAGGAGTTTTAAGAATAATTATACTATCATATAATAGATCAATGTTATATATGTTAGACTAAACTTGGGTAAACATTGAATGAAGTCAGTTATTGGGATGACACCATGTTTTCTGGATTATCTAATTTGATTACACATGTGAAAAATGAATAAGCCTGAATCGAAGATATAATTATAGGTGTAAATGATGATGATGATTGTATAGAGTAAATGGTAATGATGGTTTAAGATAAATATTGTGATTTTCCAATATCATTTGATATGTTAAATAGTTCTGTGAGGATTCCATTATAAGCTATTTATACAAACTATATTGATGTATTAGCCATACTAAAGAAATATAATATAAAATATTGAAATATATGGAGTGATTTCAATTATATTTAACTAATTTCTCTCATGAACGATATGATACCAGATGAAAGTGAACTTCCTTACCGAACATATAATTCAAAATGAATTCTATGTTCAACGGGTATCATCTCTGAATGAAAACATTCATATCTAAATGAAATTATAATATAACTAAATGTTAATGAATCATATATAAATGCCCAATTCATGGTGCATCTCGATAAATGAATGATGAATCATGTCTTATGAAAGTGTTATGGTACTTTATAATAATTTCATGATTTTAAAACCTTTATAGAAGTGAGTTTACTACCAGGAAATTAATGTGGCACACAGATACAATAATTATTTATTATAAACATCATCACCTTACATACTCACCTTTTTGGAATAAATTTTATTATGAGTATCCTGAATTTGGAAACAAGTAAAGAAATATTCATCTTCTGCTATAAATTGATAGATTGAATGCATTTAGTTTTCTATGCACCACTCATAGTAAATAGACTGTTATGATGGTAAATCATAACATAAAACCATGGTTATTTAGAAAACAAACATAAATTGTGTTATCTCATATTTTATCATGATCAAAAAAACTGGTTAATGGTATTTTGTTTATTTGTCTCCATAGATCAGGGATTTGAAATTATTGTGGGATCTAGGAGTTAAATTTAATGATTCTTCAAAAATGAAGATTTATTATTGAGATCCATTTTAGAAAGGATGATAAATTACTTTTTTGATTTTAGAAATTTATTAAGATAAACCTTGAAGGAACTCAATTGTTTATCATTTTAGAACAATGTAGACATTCTATTAGGGAGATAATTTCATTAAATAATATGTTTCATGAATTTCATAGATTACTACCCCATTTATATAAATACCAATCATGGAAAACATCATTCAATTGGTTTTTAAAAGAATGTATGACATTATCTACACTAATAAGTGTTCAATTTTTTAATAATGTCATATTTTAAGGAAGTATATTGGGTAATCCTTTTTCAAAAAACCATGAATAACACAATTGGAAAAAATAGATCGGTCTTTTGATTTCTATACTAGAATTGTTTACACGTCAAGAAATATCATGATGTTATGAATGAACAAAAAGGTATATGTGATAGGGCCATTGGAACATTAATAAATTAACCTAGAAAAATGAGTGTAATTAAGGACACGTTTCCCATGATTTACATTGGAATAATGGAATATTTTTCACCCATGGTTATTGGAAAATAGACAATTCTCCCTATAGATTCTTACACTACTTCCAATAAAGAGTGATATCCATTTTGAAACTTCTTTAATGATGTAAAGGTTGTAGTGGGGTATTCGTATAATTTCTAGATAATATTTTCTAAGACAATTTTACTGTTAAATTTTCTAAAATCCCAAGATTTTCATCTTTTCACGAAACATCCCTTGTTTATATCTTCACATTTTATTTTTTCAAGGAATTTACATCATTCATTAACCAAGATTTATTTCTTTTTCATTGTTATATGTAACAAATTAATTTAATTGATTAAATTTCTCTCTATTTTAAATGAAATTTCTTTTATATATGTGAATTAGAGATATTTTTCTTACCAGCATTATTCAATATAATGGTTCACTTGATGGTTCAATTTGTAAGTGTGATTCGACTATGTGATCCAATGTATTATATATGAATGTTCCCCTCTAAAATGTTTATGAATATTTTGAAAGGGTTTGTCAAATATAAAATTAATATAGAAGGTTGTGTTATTGGTAGACATTTTCTTGAGGAAGCCATCAAATTATATATAATCTACCCTTTCAATGTGGAATGCATGGTTCAATGGAAATATCGTCACATCAGTTAGCTTCTGAGTGAATGAATTTTTTAAGAAGATTTGGTCAAAATTAGAATTACATATACGGGGAGGATCATCATTATGTTTTGAATAAAAATTTAGAGTTTTTTCCATATGTCAAAACCAATAAATTAATTCTTTGGAATTTGAATCCATCAAGGGTTGATATTTGGAAATGAGATACATATAATAATTAGTTTATTGGATGATTTCAAGAACATATTTTTATAGAGTAAAATAAATCTAGAATAAATATGAAAATGAAATCAATGGATAGCTAGAGGACCATGTGTCCATGTATCATCTTATAATGTTTGTTTAATTAATGGTTATATGTTTTATAAAAACGAACATGAAGAACATTGTACCAAAAAAATAGTGGAGTAACAATTGTTGATAAAGGAACAAATTTATTGGGTACCAAGGTCAAAAACCAATTTATATGAATAATTCGTAATTAGGCATCATCAATCATATATAAGAGTTTTATTATAGAACATTTAATGTGTGAATTTTTCAATTTTCGTTGATTAATAATATGAGTGAATTTAATAAAGATGTATTAGAATTAGTGAAAGTGGATTTCAGTATGGAATAGAAAAAAAAGAACCTTTTATAATGATATCAGATGTAGTACATGTATTTTATGGTCCATATCTTACAAAAAAAGTGGTTAATTATTATTTTATACACCAAAACAATTGATGGTTCATGTGTCAATTCAACTAAAGAAAACTATTTTATTGGGACATCATATTTATTTTCCAACATCCCCAACATAGACTAGGACTTATATGTTAAATGATACTACAATGATGGGATTTGGATACTCAGAAAAAGATTCAAATTTATTGAAACATAAAAAATAGAGTTCAATGATCAGGTAATATTAAATTATTTAATATACATTGTGTTACCTCATATTATTATCTTTTCACTACATTGTTTATGAAATCTAGATTAAATATTAAACAACTTCTACAGATAATGACGTCTTTACATGGTGATTCTCCTAATCCCAAGGAACAACATGTTTATCTACATGATAATTATCATAATGAAAAAGAACAACAAGCATATGCTCTTGTTGATGATAAAAAACTATATGAATAATGTTTTGACCATATTTAAGTAATGAATACTATTGATAGTGAAATAATTGTGTCCCAGAAAAAAACCACAACATCATAACTGTATGGTGTTAGAAAAACATATTAAGGTAAGAATAAAGGTCATCAAATTTGAGGATGGATGGAATGAACTTTTCTATCCTTTTATCACCAACAAGTCCATGTTTAATAGATTCATAAGTCTCACTTATTGAATGTCTATGTGGATTGATGTAGATATTTTGAAAAAAGATGTGACAATGATTAATGTTTTAATTTGGGAATATATTATGATAACATTAAGATGTTAATATCATTATTTTATTAAAAAAATAATGTAAATGTGATTTAATCGTCATTATCATTTGAATAGTAATTTCATAGTTGATGAATCCTGAATGAAATTTGTATTAATACTCATTGTAAAGATGGATAGATGATTTTGGACCATTTATATGATGTATCATCTAAAATATGATGAATTTAGAATAATCTATAACCCACCACAAATATATGAAATCCTATTAAACCAAATAAAATGGAATACATTTATTAGTTTTTAGAAGTAAAAAACATTCATGTATGTTGTGATTGGTATTTCACTACTTGATAATAGATATATTAATCAGTTTTATTAATAATTGTTAATTTATGATATTGTAACTCTGTGTTGGAAATAATAAACATGAAATTTAACCTATGTACACCTTCTATAAAGAAATTATGTGGTACAATTCACTTGAATAAACAGAATTCATTTTAAATTAAAAAAAATAACTTAATGTTACATGAAACAACAAAAGAATTTGGCTCATATTTTATATATAGAATGATGATTAAAATCCGAGTCCACTTCCATACCATATCATGTTATATGAAAAGAGTAAAACATACGTAGATATTAGATACTAAAATATGAAAAAATAGGAAAAGTGTGGAAAAAATGTGTATGTGTGACATAATAATTTTTATTTCATTTAATCATTGCCACATAACAATGACTACATTCTTTGCTACATTTTTTATCTAACAGAGAAATAAGAATCATAATCCGCTTTACCTAATGAACACATATAATTAGTTCCCTTGAAGCAGCTAGAACAGTATGGAAATATCAAAAATTTGGGTTTTTGGGTGTCACCTAGAACATGTTTTGAGGAAAGAAATGATCTAGGGGATAATGATAAGAAAATGGAAGATATATAGACATGAATAGATACTCTAGAAGGAAAAATTAATTAATATTATGTGTTTCTATAATATGATATGGTAAAGAATATATGATAAGAAACAACACAAAAATAACCACTACATGAAGATAACCCCACCCCCACTAGCATTAAGAAGATCAATTCAACTAAAAGATGTTCTTAAAAGAGGCCATCAACATTTTCATAATTTTTGCAATGAAATGTGATTCCTAAAGGAATAGATACATTTACTTTATTAATATTCTACAAATTTAAAATGATTTTGATTTATATCTATCAACACCCACACATCACTTTGTTGTAATGGTTGGTGTGTACAATATCCAAGGAGATATTGTACACCATAAACAACTTATAATAGTTCAGGTGAGATGGATGATTCATGTATCTCACGTTCCAACCACTGAGAAACTCATTCCACTTGATGATGCATATTTTCATATAACCAAGATTTTTATTGGATCTTTCATATCATTACCATTTAATCTTATAATATTACATGTCTAAAAGGATGTATTCCTTTATAATTTAATGTTTATATGAAATATTTAACAATTTTTAATTAATCCAAGATCTGATGAATGTTATTATAGATAGAAAATGGTAAGGGGTGAAAGAGAAGTTAAATTTAAGATATTTAATTTATCAACAAACCAATCAAAAAGTTCTTTGTAAGTTTCTATAACCTTTCTATTCACCATCAAAATTTACTGACATTAATGGTTCATGGGGTTAAAAAAATAAGAAGTGGTGATATGACAATAATTTATTTTTTAAATATGTATACATTGTGTCCATTTCATTCTATGTTGGTCATAATAATTTAAATGAAATCCTAATTTATAAATTCCATGGATTATTAGTTAGAAATTTATACATGAGTTGTATTTTCATGAGTTATTTTTCCAACAGATGATCTAATATGTTATTTATGATTAAATACCATTCATAAATTTTATAAGCATATATATATATATATTTATCAATTTTAATTAAATGGAAAACCCTGTGAACATATTTTTTGACTCATTAGTCCCCAAATCACTTTAACATAGTTAATATCAATAGAATTGTTGAAATATAATAAATAGTGGAAAAACTATCAGTAATGTTTGAAATTAATAATACATATGGTGTAATCTTTTTAAAAACCATGATTTAGCGGTAAAACTCTACAATTTAATCATATAATATATATTTTTATTCATTTCAATTATTATTCCTTTTTGATTATTTATTTAGTGTTGGTTACTAATTGTATTCAATCTAGGTACTCCAAATATTTATTTTATGGATTTGATGATTGGATACACAAAAAACCATCCACTTATGATTAATTTTATCAATTTTTAACACGCTCCGTGTAAAATTATACACATTATATTCATGTTATATATGTTGTATTATGGTTTAATTAAAATTATATTATGATTTGGATGAGTTTAAATATCATCCAAATCATTTAATTATGTGAGTCCATGAGCACAAAAATCACATCTAATAAAAAAATGGAAAAATATTATGGTATATATAATGAAATTCCACTGTCAAAACACATATCAATACAAATTACTTATTTTTTTCAATGATTCTATAGTGTACCGAATAAACTAATGTTTAATACTATAGTATCCATGACCAAGAAATTATAAAGATATCATATTCCATAAAAAAATATCTTTCCTAAAGAGGTATCTCTAACAACCATTAAAATTTAATTTAAATATTTATTAATTATTTTTTATGGTATTTTTATAGTACAATAAGTGATATCAAAATTAATCATATTCATTAGAGAAAATATATTTTATATGCATGATTGGGAAAAATACATGTTGTCATAATTTTTATATACATCATTAATAGGTAATTTAATTATACTTATTTAGTTAATTATCTTATGATTTTATCAAAATATTTGTCAATTTCCTTATCATTTTTCTCTCATACTTATTTTGTTAATCTTCATAGATACCAAGAAGAAAATAATTTATCAACAAGGATGATCCACTCATGATGATGCACTTTTATTTTCATTTTTCAATGCATTTAGAATTACTTGTTGTAAAACATCATTATTGTTAGATAACCATGAATGATGAATGAATTGATGAATAAATACATTCTAGGATGTGTAGGAATAAACCATAACATAATTTGATACATGGTATTCCCATTATGACCTGATGTTTATGTTTTTAGTTTAAAAAAGAAATTACCTTTCAAATCACATGTTACATACATAAAAGAATAAAAATACACTCATGTTGTTTTGATTCGTTAATAAAATGATTCATATGTTATTTTTCATGTGTAGGAATCTACCTCACTTCAATATTATATAATGTGTACCTAGTACAATAGTTCCAGTAACATGTTCAAAGATGATTTTTATCATTAGTTATTGGTCTCCAATGGTGATATTTAGATAATGAAGATAGGGTAATGGGTCAAGAATGTATACATACGTCATGAGAAGGTGATTCCTGCTACTTATTTAGTTAATCTTTTAATGATTTTCCACTATTCTAAAGTTAATTTTGAAGGACCTTGGAAAACCTTCAGAGGGGTGGGGTGAATCAGGCTTCAAATGTTTCATCTAAAGTGATATATATTTCACTCACATTAGTAGGAACCTATTAAATCTTTCTAAATGGATTGTGAAGAAAAAAATCACATGTGGAGAGACAATAATTTTACCTGGTTCTCTACTAATGGATAGTCCTAGGAGCATATGTTGAAGATGTCATGGTCATACCTAAATCCGTTAATCATCATTAGATGAGTAATACAAAAGTTCATAGATAGTCACTTCATTTGATGCCCACTAACTTTCCAAGATTCTAGGGATATCATAATGAATCCCTTAATAAAATTCCTTCAACTCCCCCTAACTTTCTACCTTGGATAATATCTTACTTTGTTTTTTGAATTGAATGTCTCTTCTGTAGAATGTAATTAAAGTAATTTTACATAACTATAATGAGATTCTTTGAGCACCATAGACCTGATATAAAGCACGTTCAAATCACTATTAATTTAAAACTGGTGTTCAAAATTTCCTTTAACAAAGATCCTCTGCTAAGCTCACTTATTTATGAAACAAACTGACATCATAGAGGTCACTGTGCAATCATGGATTACCCAGTCATCATGAAGCACTCAATACTCAAAAGAATTTGTATCATTCAAGACGTGAGTAGCCTTTTCGCAATGCACAAGAATTCATTTAATTCAAGATTCATAGATTTCCTCTATCTTCATAAAATCAGAGCAATTTTATATTTTCCAAGAATAATTTTCATGTCAATTATGTGTGGTTATTCTTATATTTATAGGTTCAACTATTACTAATTCTCTACTCTCTCCAGTGGATTATTCTGATCATTCAAATACATATTCACAATGCTCCTACATTTGTTAATCTCTAGTGAAATTTGTCATAGTCATGATGATCATTGGTAGCACATCATGTAGTCATGATGATCCAATTCCCATTATAATAGAGAAAACTATCTCCATTCATGATTCTTTACATATTCACAAACCTCAACCTTGTCTTTGTGAAACCGATGTCTTAAACATATTTTAGTAGAGTTAATTCTAGGAAACAACCCTTCGTGGTGCTAATCTATTCCTCTAGATTTTGAGCCCAAAAATTAGCGAATACATTGAAATGACACCATCATAAATAATGTTGTTGAAATGTATGGTAAGATAAATCTCTTATAAAACTCTAAAATAATATATGTTTGGATTGAAAAAAAATTAAAACATCACACCATTCCAGAAAATATCATCCATGGTTTAAAAAAATTCAATATCATTTTTATTTGAAACTCATTTTCTTCACATATATTTTTAAAAGTCATACATTTATTGAAAAAAACCTCAACATGCTAGAAAATAGATAACATGTTCCATTCTGATAGAATAATAAACTACATTCTTCCTGAGTCATGAAGTGAATCATAAGGATTTATCAACCAATGGATTTTTAAATTGTTGAATAGAAAAGAATGACATATAAAATATCTATCAGGAAAATTATCTTGAATAGTGTAGGAATTATACACACCTACAAATAATAAATTTTTTTTTGATATGAGTCAATATTTACATTTTTAGTTTTTAATTTACATTTTAGTTCAAAACATGTATCCCATACTGAAAACTAATAAACAGTGTCAAATTATTTTAATAATTTATGACAGTGATCTATAAGTTATTTTTGATGGGTAGTAATCAACCACACTTCAATATAATACATGGTGTTTCCAGTATGAATCATGGTTTTTATTTTTTTAGTTTAAAATTGATATTTTCATTTAAAACACATGTCACATACTAAAAATGAGAGGATACAGTCAAAGTGTGTCTATACTTTAGTAAAACAACCCTTAAATTCTTTTTGATGCATATGAATTTTATTTTCCTCAGTATAATATATGGTGTGACCAGTGTGACGCAAAGTGTATGTTATCCATTAAAAAGTGAAATCTTATTTAAAAATGTGTATCACACACTAAACCTAAGAAAATATTCATAGATTATCTTGATACGATAGGAAAATGATTAATTAGTCATTTATGATGAGTATAAATCAATAAAATGTAAAAATAACACATGATACAACCAAAATGTCTCAAATTGGGTGTTTCAAGACTAAATTGACTTTTAATAGAAAAGGCACAGACTCAAGATTGAGAATACACATTCAGATTATTATATACTTTAGTAAAATGATATATAGTTCATTTTTGATGATTTGAAATCACATAGAAGTCAATCTGATGCATGGTGTGACTAGTATGACATAAGGATTGATTTTTAAATTGAAATTTTCATTAAAAACACTACTCCAAATCTCAAATATTGGAAATCATATTCGGATTGTTCAGATTTGTTATTAAAATGATCCAAAATCATTTGTGACATATATGAATCATTCAAACCTTATCCTGATACATGGTGTGCTCGGTATAACTCAAAGTGTATGTAAACAATTTAAAAATGAAATTTCAGTTCAAAACATGTGTCACTCACTAAAAATGAGAAAAAACATTTAAAATGTCTTGATACATTATAAAAATGGATCATTTGTCATTTTTTAAATATTGGAATCAGTCACATGTGAACCCGACACACTATGTTATAAGAATAACTTTGAGGCCAAGTGTTTAGTTTAAATTAAAATCTTAATGAAAAAAGGAATGTGGCATACTACAAAAATGTAAATAAACTAGATTTGTTTTCATAGTTTCGGGAAAATATAATTAAGTAATTTTTGATGTGTAAGAATGAACTGCTTGTCAAACTGATTCACAGTGTGACCAATATGATTCAAAATGTGCTTTTATTTTAAAATTAGTGTTTATTTTAAAACACACAACACATACTCAAAACTGAGAATATAAATTCATATTGTTATGATACTTTAGAAAGGTGATCCATAAATAATTTTTATGTGTACGAATCATTTTCACCACAATATGATACATGATGTTATCAGTATGACTCAAAGAATATGTTAAGAGTTTAAAATTGTCATTTTACTTTTAAAACATGTATTACTCACAAAAAACAAATAAAATTAAATTTTATTGTCCTGATAATTTCAAAAAAATATTTTTATTCCATGTATGATTTATTGGGGTTAGTTTCATGTCAAACTGACACACGATATGATTGGTATGACTCAATGTTCTGGTTTTCAGTTTAAATATTCAATTTAGTAAAAATGACATGGGACAAAATCAAAATTAAGAAAACACATTCATATTGTTTTGATTGTTATGGAAAATGATCCTTATGTCATCATTGATGTGCAAGAATCAACCAATTTTCGAATAGATGCATGGTTTTTCCTGTATTACTCAAGGTGTGTATTTTTATTTTAAATTGGAATTTTAGTTTAAAACACACTAACGTACTCAAATCCCAGAAAACCCAATCATATTATTTTGGTAATTATTGGGAATGGTCCATAAATCATATATTCCATGAAAAAAATCATCCAGAGCTTATTCTCATACAGGGTGTAAATGCTATGAATCTAGTGTCTATTATCACCTTTAAATTTATATTTTAATTCAAAACATGTTCGACACACTAGAATCCAAGAAAACACTCTCAAATTGTAACTATACTTTTAGAAAAAGAATTAAGTCATTTGTGACATGTTGGAATCAATATTAGGTAATGATGACACACGATGTGACCGCTATTACTCAAAGTGTGTGTTTTTAGATTAATATGATATTTTAGTAAAGAAATACATGTATCATACTGAAAAGTTAAGAAACAAATTCATATTGTTTTGATACTTTAGTAAAACTAACCATGTGATATTTACGACTTTTTGGAATCATATTCATTGCAATGTGATATTCATTATGACAGGTAAGACTCAAAGTGTTTCTTTTCATTTAAAAATGATATTTTAATTTAAAAAATATGTCACATACATAAAACTAATAAAATACATTCAGAATATTTTGATACCTGATGAAAATTATCCATAAGTCATATATGATTTTAGGTAATTAGTGATACCTCAATTTATTACACGGTGTGTCTAGTATGGCTTAAAGTTTCTGTTATCAGTTTAAAATTGAAATTTAAGTTCCAAGCATGTGTCACTCATTGAAAAACAAGTAAAAGAACATTTACTGTCTTCATAAATTTAAATAATGATTCATAAGTCTATTTTCATGTGTTGGAATTAGTCTCACATAAAACTAGTACATGACGAGACTAGTATGATTGAATATGAGTGTTTTATGTCTGAAAAGAAATTTTAGTAAAAAAGACACGTGACATACACAAAAACAAGAAAAATAACTCATATTTTTTATGATACGTTAGTTCGAACATCCTTAAGCCATTAGTGACATGTAGGAATCAACTTCACATCAATATTACACAACATGTCACCAGTATTACTCTAAGTGTCATATTTTATTTTAAATTAAGATTTCATTTCACAACACACATTACATACTCAAAACTAAGAAAACACATTTGGATTGTTTTGATAATTTATGGAATTTGTCCATAAGTTATTTGGGACATGTAGGAAAGAGTCAAACCTAAATATGATACATTGTGTTCCCGATATGACTCAATCTATGTTTTCTGAGTTTATAAATGACATTTTAGTTTTAAAACAATTTGAATTACTCAAAAATGAGAAAACATATTCATATTATTTTGAAAATTTATGATTTAAATACAAAAGTCATTTTCGATATGTTGGAATCAGCTGCACCTCAATTTGATACATGGTGAATCTAGTGTAACTCAAATTATGTGGTTTCAAATTAATAATGAAATTTTATTAATATATTATCTTATATTTATGTTCAGTTCATTTCATTAGAGTATTTATAATGTTAAAATTGTTTTCATATATAGGTAAATTCTATAGATGTTTTGGGGAGATTTATTTAGAAACTGATACTATGATTGTGATTTTTTGATAGGGGGTCGGGTTTTGAAGATAATAAATCCATTGATGCACGTGAATGTTTGAGAAAAATGTACTTTCTAATGTAATTTAATTTTTTTGAATTTTCTTTTATATATTAATTTTTTATTTTTTTCTTTGATTTAATTTTAATATCAATTATTTTTTATATTTTTCATATGACTATTTCCTGTAGCAATGAAATTCATTTTTATAGCATATTATAGTATTATGGCCTATATTAGTGCTATTACTAGCATTGAAATAATGGATTGTTTTCAGTGCTAGTATATCAATGGTAAAGGGGTACATTAATGAGTTTAAAAATAGAGTTGATAAAGGGACACCTTTTTTAGTTCTTTTTTGGCACCAATAAAGTTCCCCCTTTATTAGTGCTTTTCTAGCATTAATAAAATTTGTACCCTTTACTGTCTGTTAAAAAAACTGAACTTATTTAGCACTAATAATGGTTATTTCTAAGGGTGAGAGAATCCAATTATATATTAGTTTAACAATTTAATATAATTTCAAGTAAGTGAATTTAAAAATATTTAAAACAGTTATAGAAAAATAAAAAAAATAAAGTCTTAGAAGAAAAATGCTATGGAAAATATTATAAATTTCTCAAAAAAGGAAAGTCTTTCTGTATACCATCCAATATATGAGTACCGATATTCTCCCTGAAAACACCATTGTATAATAAATAAGTTTACAAATTCATATTTTTGAAAATCAAAAAATATTTCACTAGCATGGTGGACAGTAATAAAATTAAAAAGTTTTAGAAAACTAATAGTAATTTAAAGATGAGCTAAAAACCCAAAAAACTAAGAATAAGTGAGCCTTATTAATAAAAAACAATACATGGTGCAAAAAATAAAAAACATCATCGATTTACTGAAATATAAAAATAGGATCCAAACTATAAATTAAATGAATCTATTATTGGATTCCTGAAATTTTTGTGATGGGTATATCAATTATTATAGGGGTAATAGGTAAGTGAAAAATACATATTGGTAATTTTTTATTAATGGTAGCCAAAAGATAAGATAAAATTCATAAAAAAAATCATAGAGAAAAATCTAGTTATATGGTGAGAAAATACTATTATATGTGATATCATTTAATATCTCCCTACATGATATTTTGGTTTTTCTAAGGAATATCTATATAATAATTGTTTATATATATATTTGGGATCTCAAAATAAGTTTTTCCAGTCATAGATGAAAAATGTAGTTGATGGTAGTGACATTGTATGGGATTATCTTCTAATAATTATAGAGGATGAGGTGGTTAAGCGGAATATTAGAGAATGGGTGAGTTTATATTGTGTGGATATAGAAGGAAAATAAGTAGTTAGAGATGAATAATTATAGTTGAGTGAGTTTGAGGTGTTGAATAATAAATAAGAGGAGAATGATGGTGTTTGAAGTGTTTTTTGGGAAAATAAGGATGATATAGAAAACCATGAATCAATATACATGGATCATCATAATATAAAACATCACAAAATCAATTTTTATTGATTTTTTAAATAACGGAAAAAATTAGAAATCTAATTTTTATATTAAATTTTGTCATTATTTCTTTGTGATTTAATATTTTACTTTAAATCTGTACTTGACTATTAGTAGAAAATAAATACTTAAAAGGAGTGGTTCCATATACGGAGGGAAATGTTTTTAGTAATATTATTATTTTATGGGTATGATCAGGAGTTCATGATTAATTTTTTGTTCTAATATTTTCCTAATGTAATTAAAGTGCCATTTTCTATGACATATGACTAAAATGTTTACTTATTCGTACTTTTTTTTATTTTTAAGTATTTTTTTCTTGTTCAATGCATTTTATCACTATTATATATATTTTTATGTATTATTCTATTATGATAATATATTTTCTATTTTTATACCTTAAAAATAATTTAACACATTATAATGATGAGGAAGTTTTGTAAGGAAATGTTATGAAACAATAGTGACTCTATTTTTTTTACCAATTTTGTTATTGAAAATTACTATTAATTTTTTTATTAATTATGTATGTGTGTTTGAATTTATGATAGAAAAATATTCTCATAATTCAAATTTTTTTACTTATATCATTATTAATATGTTCTTATTTATTTTTGAAATAAAATTGCTTATTTCTTTTAATATGTTTTATATATGTTGGTTTATTATTATAACCGGACAAACTAATTAAATTGGATAGTATTTATATCATCTAATTTTTTATTCTATTTATTTTCTTGATTTAAATTAATGTATTACGTGTCCCCACCCTATTAAATTTTTTTGATGATTCATTTTATATGGTCTTTTAAAAGAATGTGTTCATTTTTTAATTTTTTTCTAATACCATACTAAATAACATTGTGTTTTTATATATAATTTATGGGATAGTATAGGTGATTTTAGGTTTGTAACAAACATAATATTCTAAAGAACTGAGTCCTTTAAATTATTTCTAATCTATGGGTATTATCATGGTTTTTGACGTTCTGGAGGATTAATAGTTCATTTTTTATATGGTAGAAATCAAACCATAGTGAGGGGTATTTAACCATGACAGTAATCTATGAATAAATTATTGGGAAAGAGCATTGTGATGCATTTGATTAGGTGTACTTACTCTCATAAGAATAAATTCAGAGAAATGGGGGTGGGGGTATAATGTAGCATGAGGTTTATCTCTATGAACGGTCATTCATTCTACAAAACATGGTCCTAATTGTTTTTAATAAATTTGTAATGTAGTGGTGTGCCATTAAATTCATGGTTAAATTGGAATGGTTAAAATGATCAATTCAATATCGTCTAGAATTGGGGGTGTTACACCATGACAGACAAGGTTGCCCCAGAATTTAACCTTGTGTCATATTTTTTAAAATGAATTTTAAATTAACTATATATATGATTTATAATTATATGTAATGTATACACCCAATCATCCTATGAATCAAACTATTCATATCATATTTTCATTCATACGAGTTTCTCTCATTTGTTCAATTGAGATATAATATGGAGAGTTTTTGGTGAAAGATTGTTCATTCCCCTCACTCAATTTTTTCTCCTTGACACCCCTTTAATCCGATTTCAATAAATTGAAATTATAAATTCAGTACATATCCCTTAGAATCCAGGTGAAATCACGTTTATTTGATAGGGGTTTTTTATTTCTTGGTTAGAAGAGTCTTTTTAGAGGTGATGAATATGGGTTTATCATTATTTATCAGTGGTACAATTTTTTATCATTTTATTGATGGATTTTATCAAATGAGATGAAATTAATTAAAAAATCTCAGACAATTGGTCGATATTTTATTGAAGGTTACCTCACAAGAATTCATGGATTAATGTGATCCCTACTATTTGCGGTTTGGGAGTCATTACACTATTAGATGTGAATTTAATAATTTAGTAAATTATCATAATTTTAAATTAATTAAAGAAAATAATTATATTTTTCATATAACTATTAGTGTAGACACATAGATGAGTAAGAGGTTCATGGTACAAGGATGAAATATATGGTCTTGGTTGAGTTTAGATAATATGATGTGTGCATTTTTTCAAAAGGGGAAAACTCCATGTCTAAGGTGGGTGTCCCCAGTATCACCACTTTACATGATTGTTACTACATTTTATATATTTTAATCATGCATAAGTTAGTGTGACTAACCCTAGAAGGGTCTACAAGTAATTACCATTGGTGACATAATGCTCGGGAGATTTGTTAAGCTCATAGTGAGTCCCTTATATTACGAAATATTTCATAGCCAGTGCCCACTATGCTAGCTATATGTGAGTATTAATAATGGTTAAATTGGAACATGGAGGGGTTTATATAATTGGATTATGTATATAATTAAAAACTGGGTCCTTTTTGGATTTTTATTGTCACGTAGAGTTTTTTCGAGGGATAAGCATATATGACAATATAATGTTTTCTATTTGAGGTAGGATCATTGATGAGTATATGAGGATGAACCAAAATGGAAAAAAATCCGTTCCTTATTTTATATACTATAATTCAACACTATTAATATATTTATTATCCCTATAACGCTTATGAAATTATCACAAGATAATTTATGGTCATGTTTCTCTGATAAAACGACATGTTTCATTTGGAATGGAACTATGAGGGGCGTCCTCTTCCCTAGATTGTGTGAAGAAACCTATTATAGAACCTTTTCTTTTCACTTAAAGATGGAACTCATGTAATTCTAAGACTATTTTATGTTTTTTTCCCATTTTATATAACATTGTATGATGAGTAATCTTTATAGCATGAACCTTGTGGTATGGTAGTTGTATGTATTCAAAACCCTGCTGATAGAGGTCGGGCATAAAATATAAATGATAATTTCACAATGAAATCATAGTGGGGAGACTTGTGAGTGAGTTGGGGTCACATTAACCTTATGATTTTGTGATATGTTTTTTACCGTAGATAAAATTACGTTTTATAATGTTTTGGGAGCATGTGAATTCATTTTTACACTTTTTGTGATTATGAGGATATATGACACCATAGGGTTGATTCAACCCCAACCAGTGGTTTTGATACTCTATTATATTTGATGATATATCTAAGTAGGGACCCTAAAAAAAAATTAATTTCCCATTAGGGGTATATCTATTGGAAAACGTTCATTTTAATTTGGTAAACTGATTTACCAGTAAAAGTAGTTTGATCACTAAATTGTATGTTACAAATATATCATTAAAGGTTATTTGAAGAGAGAAAATATTTCTGTTACATTTATAATAATACCAATAGATAATATATATGCTTTTCAAAAAAATCAATAGATTCAAACAACATATTTATCTATTGATAATAATGTTACCAACATTTATCTTTTTGTTGATAATATTATTATCAATATTATTTTATATGTTTTTATAATAT
Source organism: Viscum album (assembly GCA_963277665.1). Classification (NCBI taxonomy): domain Eukaryota; kingdom Viridiplantae; phylum Streptophyta; class Magnoliopsida; order Santalales; family Viscaceae; genus Viscum; species Viscum album. Next base: position 1,273,927 of record CAUJRU010000189.1, read on the forward strand.
ATATCAACAATCATTATTTGTTTCCAATTTTTTTACATAAAATATAAATTTTGTATATTCAGATATTTATTGATACATTTTTATATCATACATATTTATAAAATCATATATATTATATTTATTATATAATAATTATAAAATCATGTTATTTAGAAATCTAATAAATTATGGATGTATTCGGAGAGATAAGATAAAATTTTATTTAAAATAATATTCAAACGTGAAAAAAACGTGATGCTAAAAGAAATATCTTTCAAACATTTTCACACTCAGAGAGATGTTACATGAAACAATAAAACACCATATTCTATTTGTTTAACTCACACGTGAGATGTCAATTATTTAGTTTGCATTGGTGATGGGGTCTACTCATGCAATTCGCCCAAATAGTCCTAGAATGTCCACAATGGAGGTGAACATCTATAGTAAGCTAACATTGATAGCTATAATTATGTCATCCCTAGTATTGAACATAGGAATCACTCAAACTAGTGGTTGTAACTGGCTAATCATCCCACCCATGTTCATGAGTAACTCGACCTACATTACATTACTAACATCATGAACATGGAAACCTAATTACATTCCATTATTCTCACATTGCTAACTTTTTAATGATTTTTCTTTATCTGATCCAAATTTTTTTAACTAACCAAAAAAACATGAAAAGATTATTAAATACCAATTTTAAATTACTCATAACAATCTGCAAGAACTTGAAAGATATAATATAATTATAAAAAATCTATAATACCACTTGGATGTTGTATTACATATAAAATGAAATCAAAATTATATACAAACCTACAAGAACATGAAAACCAAAACCTAAATTGAATAAAATATGAAACCCATATTACATAACCATATAATTAATAAGAAAAATAGATTACATATCAATATGCTCAGAATCATAAAAGATGACATAACATATTACAAACCAAGAACATGAAAACAATATAACAATTTACTAGTTTAATGTATTTAAAAATCATATTATATTCTAATTTGACCTATCTCATTCTATTGATTAATCTAGGAAAAAATTTATTTCTAATTTCCCACCTCAATGAATTGAAATGAAATTTTCACATCAATATAACATAATATTTGAATCTATTGAAAATAATTGTACCACTTTTACCTCACAACCCTTATATAAAACAATAAAAATGTTATCAAATCATAGTACATCAAAAATCATATCACACTTTGAAGATCATCACTTATGAGGAGACCATGTTATACAGTAGTTAACTAAATAAAGGATGTATCATTCCAAAATAAAGAACCCTAATGATGTTGTTTTGAAAAAAAATACTATGCCTAGTTCTAGACAGACTGCCTCAATGTTTTTTGTAAAATTATCCTTAACTGAATCCAAAAATGAAAGAGAGAATTGCAAAAAAAAATGTGTTCCCTGGGTGATCATACTTTTTCTATGTGTCCATAGATCTTTGGAAAATAACTCTATAACATTCACAGAATGAGATTTAAATATATTCTATTTTGTTATTAAAGTGTTTTTCACATAAGAAACCCAAAATAAAATGTTCATATGCAATATTAAACCTATAAATCATCCCTTAAAGTTACTCAACACATTTAACCATTATCTTATAAAAAACATATACTTCTTCTATACATTAATTATTTTCATACCAAAGAATCATATTATAAAAATAAATTCAAATATATCAATTAATATAGTTATAGGAAACAAACTACACCAATATTATTCCCCATCAAACAGAAAATGTTTCATTACAAAAAAAATAATTAATCTAATTTCCATACTGAGAATAATAACCTCATTAACATATAAACCACACCAACAAATCGTGTAAAAAATAGAAAATGGAACTAAATCAAGATTGTGTAAAACTGATAACTATAAACATGAACTGGAACATGGGCATTAGAAAATGGATGAACATTAACTATAATAGAATTTTAAATGTGGAAAATAAAATAAATTAAAATCCCAAAAGAAATTTTATATCTATAATTTGCACCACCCCCTATAGGTGTCCATACAAATCCACAAAGAAATTATTCATGTATTATGAAATATAAAACAATTAGACTATAAACGTGAAGAATAAACCTTTCATGGTAAAATTGATACCATGAGATCCACCATGACCATTTTCAAGTACAAAAACAATTATTGAAGATCACCATATATTGTAAAATATCCCAAGAAACTAAAAAGGTCAAAATTAATACGTGAAATATATACCTTAAAAAGGGAAGAAATAATTTTTTTAGTAAAAAACATGATGTGAGCCAGAAAAACGAATACAACACCTATGTAAATTTTAATTAAAACCCTACAATAGTTTTCAATCTCTAATTAAAACCTCAAAAGAGGAGATTAAATAATGTCTTCACAGAATGTTCATTAATATCATAGGCATACACTTCAGTAATCATTCAAGAAGTATTTATAACTGTACATTTTTAACCATTAATAAATAAATTAATTCTACCCGTGATATTTACTTTCACATATTTACATCGTTAAAACATTTTAAAATATCACGAAGGAAGAAATTTAATGATCGTAAACATGACATAAATAATTTAACTTCTTAAAAAATTGATCAAATATAATAACAATTTTGATTTGTGCAATCCTTTATATATTTGGATACTCATCAAATAAAATATATAACATTGAATATTGAATAATATAGATAAATATAACAAAAAATGTACTGTTTTTTATTAGGATATTTGATTGAGTGAAAAAACATTATTTAGTATGTACAAAAATATTAATTGAGAGAAATATAAAAATATACATTTTGAGTATCCCTATAAGTAAGATAATATACTTAAATTATAAATTTTAGTTTCAATCAAAATAAAAAATGACTTTTATGATATTATTCATATAAATTATATAAATAAAGAATAACATAAAATTAATAAAAAAATTACATGTCTCTCTGTAATTAATCCAAACAATCATTTAATATGTTATGTTTGGACATTTAAGTTATAAGTCAAAAAAATAAACATTACAATATTAACATCTTCATACACAAGAACTACAGTAACTAATCAGTGATCCTCTGGGAAGACTGGTAAAGGATATTTGAGTATCCAAAATAGATTTTAACTATAAACTGTAAAACTTTCGCAAACATTATAAAAATGAAAATTAAAAATATGATGGTAAATCTACCTAAAGAAATAATAAAAACACCGAAAGGGAGAATAATAAAAAAAAAATCATAAAAATAAATAAACCTAAGAAAAAATCCCTATCAGAGATTATCAAAATGGAGAAAAAACAAATAAATGACGAAAAATAAAATATCAATATCCAACTAGAACCAACATAAAAAATAATTCAAATAGTTTTTGATAAAGACCTTAAAACCGGATTGCTTCAAGATAAAACTTGGTAGTTATAAATAACAGCTTCCTAAAGAAGGTGAAAATGATAGAATAACGTGGGGAGTCCACAAAATGTATAGAAAAGCCTGGAAAAATAATTCAATAGAACCGAATACTAAATCAAAATTTCCTTGTTAGGAAAATAATTTTAGAAGATGAATAGTAACCATGGATTTGGTTCATGATAGGCTCATATAAAAATGAATTCTTTCGTTAAGGATCCTATATTATTGTAATTTTTAGGAGGAGTGGTGGTTCAAGTGTGTCGATATATAAAATTTACACCATAACACACTAATCTGGTGGAGTTGGTTGTCATTTTTATTTATATTCTGGTTAGGTCTTCATGTTGGTAAGATATGCTTTATCCTCTTCAGTTATTGTTTCCATTATTACCACCTCTATAGAGGACTAACTACTAAAAAAATTGGAAAAATTCTTTCTAAATGGATGGGATAGATCCACGATCAATGCTAGTATAAGATATTATATAGATCTTTGTAAATGTATCGACCTCTACCATGTGGGGATATTTACATCTAGAAGACCCTATAACATAAACGCCCTGCGGCATACACTAAATTTTATCTTCTATTTATTCTTCAATAATCTGATCTCTATCTCCCTCTAAGATCAAATATTTTCAATTGTTCTCAGTGCCAATATGGTAAAAGATA